>PVJH01035486.1:0-19605 GCA_004026705.1 Nesogale talazaci
AAAACAAAACAAAACAAAAGTTAATGGATTTTTCTACATACTTTTTGAAGTTGCCATGGCATATTTAGATTTATAAAAATATTTAAAATAACAAAATCATAAAAGTATAAGTAAACTGATGTATGGTCTTAAGAGCGCCCCAAAATACCGTATATACTAGAGTATAAACCAACCTGCATATCAGCCAAGGCACCTATTTTTACCACAAAAACTGCATAAATAATGGGTTAACCATCCTGGTCCACCAAGTCTTTGGACGATATCTCTGCTCAGAGCCATATGGCCGGCCTCACTATGAGACACCACATCCCTCACTGGCCCACAACCCTACAGGGAGAACACTGGAGACACAGTGCAGAAATTGTACCTGATCTGACCCCACGACACTGAGGCAAAGCACTAAAGGGTGTAACAGAACAGCAAGGGTTGCACAGCAAGGAAGTCCTGAGGGAATACCAGAAGTAGACTTTGGGGCCAGGGCATGGTATCCCAACAGACTCTACCAGAAAACACTCCGAAAAGCCAACAAACAGACCTTGAACTATTTACGCTCTTTTCTTTTTTCTCATTGTTTTTGTTGTGGTTTTCTTTTCTTGCTTTGTTTTGCTGTCTTGTTTTTGTACCATGTTATTATTTCTGCAGGTCTATTTAGATAAGGTAGGCTTGATAAATAATCTGGACAAGAAAAAAAAAGGAGACTGATGGTTCTGAGGGAACACGGGAGAGGTGGAGGTGGGGGAAAGGCAGCGGATGTTAACAAACCCAGGGACAAGGGAACAACAAGTGATCCAAAATCAGGGGCAAGGAGGGTGCAGGAGGCCGGGTAGAGCTTGATCGGGGGCAATGTAATCAAGAGGAATTAATGAAACCCAAATGAAGGCTGAGCATGATAGTGGGGCAAGAATAAGGAAAATGAAATAGAGAAAAGAACTAGGAGGCAAAGGACATTTATAGAGGTCTAAATACAGGCATGTATATATGTGAATATATTTATATATGATATGGAGAAATAGAACTATGGGCATATATTTATAGTTTAGTATTCAGGCAGCAGTTGGACATTGGGTCTCCACTGAATACTCCCTCAATGCAGGAACACTCTGTTCTTTTAAGCTGGCATTCCATGCTCACCTTCCCAGCTGAAGACAAATGGGTGCATAAGCAAATGTGGTGAAGAAAGCTGATAACAAGATTCTACCAATAAAAGCAATCAATATAACATAGTTTAAAATTTTATTTATTTATTTTTTTAGGCATCACTGCCCTCTGGTAGTGGGAGTAGGAGACCCAGCCTTTGCTCCTATGAGCTGAATTTGAACCTCCATCCCAGTGGGCCACAGTCCCACGCACAACCACTATGCCACCGGGGCATTGACACACACACACACACACACACACACACACACACACACACCCCGGAAAGTGTGGGAATAGCAGTTGAGACGTTTCAAAGCCAGAGGCAACACTGGAAATGTTTATATGTCTCTGCCAAGACATCTGGAAGCAGCCCTCCTGGCCAACCCACAGGGAGCGATTCATATTTGTGCCCACTGTAGAGAGAGCCAAGATCCAATATATGTCATTCATATCACACACAAGTCAAGTTTGCTGAATGTAATTCAACCCCGGTCACAGCAGCACATCAACGGGGAACTGCCGGATTCTGAAGAAGAAAAAAGATGTATACTGAGGTTTATTCTTTTTTTTTTTTTTTTTGGCATCACTGCTCTCCGGTGGTGGGAGTAGGAGGCCCAGCCCCACTGCTGGAATTGAACCTCCGTCCCAGTGGGCCGCAGTTCCGCGCACAACCACTATGCCACCAGGGCTCCGCCCACTGAGGTTTATTCTTGCTGATATCAGATGGGGGGGTCTTGCCTGAAATCTGAGAATTCTGAGGAAGTATTGACCTGTGTGTCAATGCCTACAGTGTACCCTGGACCTTTTCTTTCAATGCCATTAGTTTTTACTTTATTTTTATTTTTTGTTTTTTTTGGGGGAGGGGGGCATCACTGCCCTCTGGTGGTGGGAGTAGGAGGCCCAGCCTTTGCTCCTGTGGAGCTAGAATTGACCCTCCATCCCAGTGGGCCCCAGTCCCGGGCACAACCACTATGCCACCGGGGCTCAACCCCCCCATTAGGTTTTTTTTGTTGTTGTTTGTTTGTTTTTGTTTGTTTTTGTTTTTTTGGGGGGGGGCATCACTGCTCTCCGGTGGTGGGAGTAGGAGGCCCAGCCCCACTGCTGGAATTGAACCTCCGTCCCAGTGGGCCGCAGTCCCGCGCACAACCACTATGCCATGGGGCTCAGCCTACTTTCTTTCTTTTCAATCTCAGTTTTCCCCTGGCCTCATCCTGATGGATGACCTTCTCGCCATGTCGCTTTGATTCTTTTGAAGATCATCTGATGAGGGTCGTGTGTATTGCTGCCATTCGTATTGCTGAAAAGACATATTTCTATGAATAAGCAATCGGTCTTCCAAAAGTCTAGCCTGCCTGGTTTCTGTCACCGAGGCCATGTTTTTCAGTTCCTTAACCTTTGGTTTCAACTTTTGCAATCCAATCACCAGCAATGATTAATTAGCATGCTTGATCACGTTCAGACTGCAAAAGTTGCTTAAAATCTTCAGTTTTCTCATCTTTGCCATTAGAACTTGGTGCATAAATTTGAATAATAGAAAAAAATTGAATAGTGGTTGTATTACCTGAACCTCCTTATAAGATAATGGGCATTATCATCCTATCACTGATAGTATTATCTATTAGGATGGGTCTTGAAATGTTATTTTCTCTATTTGTCTCCTTGGTCTAATAGACCATATGATCATTGGAATGGACAATGATGCTTCTTTTCCTGCTCCTTCATCTGTAAGATATTGACCCCCTCCCCATCCACTCTCCATTTCATTCTTGACAACTTCCAGTATCTGTCACATTCATACTTCACATATCCCCCCTTCCTAGTATTAGTGGAGGTGGGCAGCGGCTTCTTCTCATGTCCAGTCATGCCACACCAGCAGAAGCCTTGCCCCACCCATCTCAGCAAGGTCGACTATCAGAAAAAGTCAGCTTCTGAGACATGCATCGCAGGTTCAGTAGGTGCCACCGTACAGCGATAATCATTAACTATTATAATAAAGTTATAGAGAGTGTGTTAGTCCGGGTAAACTCAAGGAACAAATTCATAGACATGCATATGGCTATAAGAAAAAGGTTTTTATACAAGAGGAATGGAACATTGAGAAAGCATCCAGCCCAGTCCAGTTCAAAGTTATAAGTCCCATATTAGCCCATATACCCGACATCAGTCTATAAAGTCTCCTTCTAACTCACGTAGTCATAGGTCAGTGGGTGCTGAGTCCCAGCGCTGCCAGGGGTCTCCCCATGGCTCCTCGTTTCCAGGGCTCAGGGTCCACCAACAGCATCCAGTGGTGGTAGAAGCAACTCAGCACTGGCAGGAGTCTCCACGTGGCTTCTCCAGCCTCAGAGGTCTGGTTCCATCAGGGTAAGGCTGTGTGGCTTCTCCTCCAGCTCCTGCAGCTCTGCGGACACTACCATCTTGTCTCGTCCGTAGTTCGTTGTCTCTGAGACTGACTCCCAACAACTGGGAACCCTCATCTCCATGAGGGGGAAATATCCGGAGATTTCCCAGAAGTCTTAGGAGAAAACCATGCCCACACAGAGGCCTCATTGGCTACTCCATGACTATCTCCAGATGAACAGGCCAGACTCCACCCCTACATCTCAATCACGAAATCAACATAAGCACATGACCGCCACAGAGAGCATGAAATGAATGAAATGGAACAGAGAGAGGGTGTGTGTGTGTGTGTGTGTGTGTGTGTGTGTGTGTGAATATCTTAAGTATTAAGGAGTGGGAAAGGACCATCACCGTCCATTTGGAACGGTCTACTAAGCCAAGGAGACAAATAAGAGAGGAATGGTGTTTTGTTCACCACCAGCCACGCCGTCCATTGGTCAGAGCGGCCGGAGGCTTCCCTCTTCCTTTGCTGCCCCTCTCCTGGATTCTGCCAGGCTGGGTCTCTCCGGAGAACTCCCCCAGGGTGCAGGAGCAAAGTCCTGCCATCCTGACTTCCAACGACCCTTCTCGTTGAGTGCATGGCACTTTCCCTATGCCCCGCACCAGACTGACTCGAGAGCACATGCATCGGTTCCTCTCTGGTGTTCGTTACTTAGTGTCCAGCTTTCACACGCATCGGAGCCACAGTCCCTGGCGTCAGGGCCGGCCCGGGTGCGGTGGTGCATCCGTCACCGCGAATCGCTCGCCGGCGCCCCCCGAGGCTGCGCCACGCTCCTGCAGCCCAGTGTCTGGGACTATTCCGCACCGCCCGCAGGAGAAACTACAGTGAATTGAAGATACAATGTCAAGTGTAGTATCTGTTCTTGTCAGTTTAATATCTGACACGCCCTCTATCTGAGGACAACATATTAAATGGATTTTTGGAGCAGGGAAATGGAATAGGAGCTTGTTCCGTCCACTCCATGCATCGACCTGGTATTGCAGTATTTCTGGGAAGGGTGCACCCCCTCGGGGGGGAAATTTACAAAAAAGGAAAGAGAGAGAGAGAGAGAGATACAATGTGAAAAGCACTGGAACTCTTTTAGGAAAAGACAAATTTTAAATCTCATGGGAGGGGCAGAGTAAAATTGATTAAACAATGTATAAAAGCTCCTATCATTAATAGAAAAAAATTGTTTCTACATGATCAGAGAAGCTTCTCTAGTAACAAGCTATCAGAATGATGCCTGAAAGCATAGTCTTATTTTTTTTTAATTGTACCTAAAGCTGAGCCCCGGTGGCGTAGTGGTTGTGTGCAGGACTGCGGCCCACTGGGACGGAGGTTCAATTCCAGCAGTGGGGCTGGGCCTCCTACTCCCACCGCCGGAGAGCAGTGATGCCCCCCAAAAAAAAATAAAAAGAAAAGAAGACTCCGGCTGAGCCCAGGTGGCATAGTGGTTGTGCACGGGACTGTGGCCCACTGGCTTGGCGGTTTAAATCCAGCAGCAGCTCTCCAGGAGCAAGGCTGGGCCTCCCACTCCCACCAGAGGGCAGTGATGCCCCCCCAAAAAAACAACAAAAAAAAAAGAGTACTCACAGAAATGATGTCATTGCCTTGGGAAAGAGTCTGACAGCTCTTTAACAAGTTAAACATGGAATGACCATCTAACTCTGGAATTCCATCTCTAGGTATATATATGAAAGATTGAAAGCAGGGACTCAAACAGACCTGTGTATATCAATATCCATTGCAAGACTGCAGCAAAATCAAAAGGTGGAAATAACTAAGTATCTATTAGTAGATGCATGCTTCAGTTGTACAAAACATAGTACAGATGCACAATGCAATATTTTTGAAGGCATCACTGCCCTCTGGTGGGAGTGGAGGCCCAGCCTTGCTCCTGGAGAGCTGCTGCTGGATTTGAACTGCCAAGCAGTGGGCTGCACTCAACCACTACGCCACCAGGGCTCAGCCCGCACAATGCAATATTATTCAACTATAAAAAGGAAAAGAAGACTAACACATGCTACCGCACGAATGGCATTAAATGAAACAAGCCAGACACAAAAGGACACTTATCGCATTATTCTACCTATATGACATATTGAGAAGACAAATCCATAGAGATCGGAAGCAGATTAGAAGTTACCCGAGGATAAGTCCAACTCTTGCTTTCCTGAGGAGCAAAGAAGGCTGTGTATAAGGTGTGCCCAGCCTCCATCAGCTTCCAGAGGTGTCAGTTGACTGTAATAGACCTTGGTCCTTCTTGACCACCTTGACCCCAGGAAACTTGCCCTCTAGGTCCGAGGTACTGAACTAGACGTGGGTAAGCAGGTCTTATTCCGCCTCCTACAGTAACGAGTCAGCAACCCAAAAGTGGCTCATGAAGTCCGCCAATGTCTGTGCTTGCTCCACTGGCAAACCCGTCCCTTGTTCCTTTTCTGATCTGATCAGAGCCTGTAGCCTGGCCTCCTCAACTTCCACTTGGAAAGAGTTTTACAGGTGTAATGACTTCCTGCCAGACCCTA
Organism: Nesogale talazaci; assembly: GCA_004026705.1. Classification (NCBI taxonomy): domain Eukaryota; kingdom Metazoa; phylum Chordata; class Mammalia; order Afrosoricida; family Tenrecidae; genus Nesogale; species Nesogale talazaci. Next base: position 6,043 of record PVJH01035486.1, read on the forward strand.
CCTGAACATCCAAATCTATCTCTTTAGCCAGAAACCATCTGTCCAAAATAGACCCCCTGTCCTTTTGGGGAGTTCCCTCTACGCTGGTCTCGGTGTGTATTTAAATATCTTCCTTGGGGCTGAGCCCCGGTGGTGTAGTGGTCGTGCACGGGACTGTGGCCCACTGGGATGGAGGTTCGATTCCGGCTTCCAGGAGCAAAGGCTGGGCCTCCTACCCACCACCAGGGCAGTGATGCCTAAAAAATATATATATATATATATCTTCCTTGAGTGAAGGGAGGAAGGAATAAGGTGGTGTGTTCATCTGGGTAGATTAGGAAAACAAACCCATAGAGACACTCGTGTGTATAAGAAAAAGATTATATTGAGAAAACATCCCAACCCAGATCAAGTACATAAGTCTCATATTAGCCCCTATGTCTGCTATTAACCTATACGTTCCTCTTCAGATTCATGGAACACGTGCAATGACACAGGCCAGTGGGTGCAGTCTTGTGGATCCAGTGGCAGTAGAAGCATCTCAGGGCTGGCAGGGGTCTCCACGTGTCTCCTCCAGTTCCCAGGGCACGGGTCTATCAGCGTACTGCCTGCCATGTGTCTTGTCAGCTGCTATGTCTCCCAGGGAGTGATCTGAGAGAGTCTCTCCCACCTACCAAGGAGGAAATTCAGGAATTCCCAGAATCCTTAAGGGAAGGTCATGACCCCATAGAGGTTTCATTGGTTATATCTTATTGGCCCACTAGACTCCACCCCTTCACCCTTAATCCTTCCAAGTGCCAAATTGACACCAGATTATGTCACTACCAGAGGTGGCTTGTATTGAAACCCCCCCACCCCCTCCCCTTCCCACTCACAGACACACACACACCTGGTCCTTTAGACTCCTGGTCGGCGAACTGTGGCTCTCAAGCCCATATGTGGCTCTTTCAGTGTGAATGTGCGACTCTGAAGTAGCAAGGCAAACATTTGAAGGTTCTTATTTCGGATCACGGTGATTTCATTTGTTTGGAAAAGCATATTTAAGGCTCTTGAGGGACTTTAAAGCTGTTGGGAGGGACAGGATTGACTCTTGGGTCTCAAGAGTTTGCCGACCCCTGCTTTAGACCATCTTATAAAATAAGACTTATAACCAAAATCTTCTTTTCACCCTTAGTCCATGGATGATGAGCTATGGAGTGAGGAGCAAGACACAGGCGCGTCTCACTCCAAAGCACGTCGCCATCCAAGCCCTTTCCGGGAGCCAGTGGGACAGAGACTGGGGGGTCCAAAGCACAGCAGACAGTCCTGACTCCCCAAAGCAAGCTGGTCCCCATCACGTGGAGTCTGACATGCAGTGACCCCAGGGGGAGGAGAACTGCCCTCTGGGCTCCCAAGACGGCGGCTCTCCCAGGGAGGAGAAAGACTCTTCGTCCTTCTCCTAAGGAAAGCGGACTGGTTCCTCACTTCCCTCCTGATGTGAGCAATGAAAACCCGCCACACCGCCAGGGAGCCTCAGATGCCCAAGGAGGGAAGGATATCTGTGGGTTAACATGCTTTCATTTCCTCCCACGAGAGATGGGGCGGAGGGGGACCTGGCTGGGGCTTGAGGAGCACAGAGAGATTAAGCTCTCCTGTCCTGGGATCCCAGGCCCATGGTGGGTTAGGCATACAGCTGCTAGCTACAAGGCCAGTACTTTGAGATCCCCCCAGCAGTTCTGCGGGAGCAAGTGGGGGGCTGTCTGCTCCCGGGGAGATGCAAAGTCTGGGGTACCCACAGGAGCAGTGCGATTGTGTTCTCCTGGGTCGCTGTGTCCCAAAAGACGCGATGCAGAGGGGGCCCTGGCTGATCAAGAGGCCTCAGTGGTCAGCATCCCGCTTCCATAGGCCTTGGGATAAGGGATGGCCTCCCGGGTGGAATGACCAGAATGTCTGAAGAGTTTTCTGATGGCTCTTTGGAGGGATTTTTAGCTATTTTTGAGATAGTTAGCTTTTCAGAGGACACTGGGTCAAAGCTGTCAGAGGCCACGTCAGCTCTGGCATACACTGGACTTACCAGGGCTTCCAGAGAGCTGGGGGCGCTTAGAAACAGCGGTGTAAGGTGTACATGATCAGCCCCTGCAAGGAGAGAAATGGGGCGCTCTTTGGACTCCCTAGAAAGGAGGGAAAGAATCAACACTAACAGGGGGGGAGCTCCCCCTTGTGGCATTACAGGGCTTCAGCAGCTCTGAACTCAAGCCAGAGCATCTGGGGGAAATCTTTGGTACAGATCGGGTCTAGAACTGAGGAAGCGATCCCAATGTATATGGCCCCGGACCAGGCCATTTGCACGTCACCTTCCCTGCTTCTCTTTGCCGAGGCTTGCTCTTCAGGTGTTCGTGGGAGATTTGCCTGCTTCTGTCTCACACACACACACACACACACACACACACACACACACACCTTTTTCAGCACTGCATCTCCCTCTTCCGCACACACATCTGACAATAAGTACATCGTCGCGTTTGTTCCACATTTCGAACTGCCTCACCCTTTCTGTGGGTGCACGCTCTGACACTGATTGATGTATCATCGTTCATTTTGCCTCTCTTCCATTGGTGGGCGTCAAAGAGGTTTGAAATCCTTTGAGCTCACAAATAATGATCCAGTGTACGCCATGAGGGGGTACCCCCTCCCCCCAAAACCCAGATTTCCCCCTACAAAGCTGTGCATTTAATTTTTTTGAACAAAACAAACTTCTCACCATCAAAGTGCTCTCCTTACACTTAATACATTTGTCAAATCTGTGATTCCATGCTTGGAAATATTTTTCAGACTCATCTGTTTTGAGGCCTGATAGCCACCTCTCTCGCTTTTTTCCTTCCTCTTCCATGTCATCAAATCACTGTCCTTTCATGTCCCTCTTCAGTCTCAGAAACAAAATGAAATTCCAGAGCGAGGTCAGATTAGTAAGGTGTGGGGAGCAAGAGAGACAAGCTGCTTGGTGCCCCAAAGTGGCACTCAGAGATGGCTGCGTGAACAGGTGTATTGTTCTGGTGGCAAAACCAGTTCCCGATTGGCCACAAATCAGGCCTTTTTTTGGTCTCATACTGTTATGCAACCTTTTCAGAACCTCTAAATAGAAAGTTTGATTAAGTCTGACCTGGTAGAATGAAATCCAAAATGCACTATGCTCCTCACATTAAAAGAGAGAGAGAGAGAGAGAATCATCTTGATTTTTTTATTTCACTTAATGAACTTTTTTTGTACACGGTGATGATGGTATCTTCCACTGCTTTGTTTGATGCTTGCTTTCAGGGAGGTAAGAATTGTACCATTACCCATCACTAGTAATGACTTAGGGGAAAATGTCTGGGTTATTTCAGTGTTGTTATTTCAAAGCACCACATTTCCACTTGACGATCTTTTCTCCTGGCCGCTCAGAACCGAAGGCACAGATTTCGCAGTAAGCCTTCTCATTCCCAAATTGTCTGTTAAAATTCACTGAACCGGGCTGAGCCCCGGTGCCGTAGTGGTTGTGCGCGGGACTACGGCCCACTGGGACAGAGGTTCAACTCCAGCAGTGGGGCTGGGCCTCCTACTCCCACCACCGGAGAGCAGTGATGCCACCCCCCCCAAAAAAAAATTCACTGAACCAAGCTCCAAGATAGTCCAGATAACTTCCCCATCTTTTCAATGGTCTGTTGTCGGTCTTCTGGCACAAATGTGCAAATTTTGTCGGCATTTTTCTCCTTTGGGGAAATTGAAGGCTGTCCTGAGTGAGGATTGTCGTTGATCAACATTTCACCTTTTCTGAAATGAGAGAACCACTCAAACATCCGAGTTTTCCCACAGCGCTGTCCTTGTAAGCTGTGTTCAACATCACAACAGTTTCTTCAGCATTTTTCTGAGCAGGAAGCAAAATTTCACAGCTGTGAGCTGTTCTCGTAAATCAGCCATCATCAAAAAAACGAGGTTCGAGGGAAACTGCTTTTACGAAAAAATTCACTGTGACCCGGGAGAACCTTCCCAGGCGACGCCACTGGGTGCACCCACTCAGAGCGGGTTGCTGGATGCAAATTTGCTGGATGGAAAATTGCGTACCATGGAAGCAGCCAAGCAGAGCTTTTTCCTCCCATTTTGCTTTCTTTTGTGGGGGATCCCCTTGTCTCTTGTTTGTGTACTCCATTGGTCTTTTGGTCATTCATTCATTCAAACCCTAGGGACAAAGAGATTACTACTAGTCCTTAGTCCCCCTCCCTGGAGACATTGGGGTGTTAGAGGAGGTGGCGAGTGGGGCGCAGGGAGTAGTGCCCTTTTCTATCTGTGGACACCTGAGACTGACTCCTCTCCATGCTTCTGGATGGCTGCGGGGCCTCCTGTGGGCCATCCCCCTCTTCATGCTGCACAGTGACCTTCCCAAGTCTCTCTGGGGTGTGGGGCAGTTTGCCGTCTGCTCTGTTTGTCAGGTTCCCTGTAGGTCACGCTTTGGTCTTGAAAGCCTGTCTGCAGAGGCTCGAAACAAGTGAGGCCTGCAGAGCGCCCTGTGGTGGACATGTGCGGACATGTGTGGAAGGGGCCAGAACTACCTGGTTCTAGGTAGTGAATAAAGACAAGGGGAAGGCTTCCTATTCCTGTAAGAGTGAAAGCCTTGGAAACCCACAGTCCCACTCTGTTCTAGAAGGTTTCCACAAATTGGCATCAATTCAATGGCAATGCGTGAGAGGGGGTCTACAGGAGCCCTGGTAAGTGATGTGTGAGACTGTTACCCCCAGGGCAGCAGTTCAACTCCACCAGCCGCTCCACGAGAGGCTTTCTACTCCTGTAAAAAAAATCACAATCTCAGAAACCCACACAGTCATTGCCGCTCTGTTCAATAGGGTCATCGGGTCATCGTGAGTTTGAATCAACTGATGGCAGCGAGGTTGAGGGCTGGGGGTGGGGGTGGTGATTGGGTGGGTGGATGGGTTGGTTTGGGAGGGGAACTTCTGGTGCCGAGGAGGGCTGGCTCTGGTTCTCTCCTTGGCCAGATGAATAAAATCAACAAACCGCTGGCAAATGTAACAGAGGGGGAGGGGTAGAGAGAAGCTATGGATATGGTATGCATGTGGGGCATCACCACAGAAGCAACATAACTGCAAAGGACAGCGGGATGCCAGGGAGACCAGTACGCCAACCAGTGTGAAAATATAGAAGTTCTGTGAGGTTTCTCGGGTGAGAGATATCGCTGTCCTTGGCTTCCCATGAGAAAGAATTCACGCTGAAGCCTGGTTTGTGATCCAAGTGGGATTTTGATAAATGATAGAAGCCATTTCAGGTGTTACAGTAAAGTGAACACAAGCCAGAGAGAGAGAGAGAGAGAGAGAGAGAGAGAGAGAGAGAGAGAGAGAGACTGGGAAGCAGCTGGAAAGACCTTGGTGGTCTCGAAGTTCTAGCCTTTGGGGGCCTCTTCTGCTGGAAGATGTGGTCAAGGGTGCTGGTTGACTCCCTTGGTTGAATTGAGCCCACCTGGCCTCGATTGGGGACCACCAGGTGTACTGGCTTCCTTGCTGAAGGGCCTGAATTGGCACATGCCCTCCAGCCTTTATCAGCTTCCAACTTCCTGAAAGTGGGGAAGAAGGAGACCTTAACAGGTAGAGGGAAATCCCTGGTTTCTGCCTCCAGCTACCTAACAGCTTCTTCTAGTTTTCTGGAAATGCGTTGCCTCCTTCAACGAACACAGACTGAACTAGAAAACTTGAACAGACTCATCACCATAGAAAGAATCAATCCGGTCACTGAAAAATCCCCGGCCCTTCACCACCATCGAATTCACAATAAAAATTTTATATTAAAATAAACTCCCACACACAACAACAACAACAACAAAAAGGAGGGAAGTTTGCAAGAGTTAAAAGTCATAGAGGAGGCTGAGCCCCGGTGGCGTAGTGGTTGTGCGCGGGACTGTGGCCCACTGGGACGGAGGTTCAATTCCAGCAGTGGGGCTGGGCCTCCTACTCCCATCACCGGAGAGCAGTGATGCCCCCCCCCCCAAAAAAAAAAGTCATAGAGGCAAATGCCAAGTGCACAATCCTGCGATATGTAGCTTATCTGCAATGTATCCATGAACGTGGTGGCATATACAGTAGGCAAAGTGATGAATATTTCTTTTTTTTATTTATCTATTTAAAAAAAATTTTTTTATTTAGGCATCGCTGCCCTGGTGGTGGGAGTAGGAGGCCCAGCCTTTGCTCCTGTGAGTGGGAATTGAACCTCCATCCCAGTGGGCCGCAGTCCCGCAGACAACCACGACGCCACCGGGGCTCAGCTGTGATGAATATTTCTTAGCTATAACAAAACACCTTGAGGAAATGAGTTGCTGAGCCTAGGGGCTCAGGACCATAGTCTCCAAGGAGACGAGGGTCAATTGACCTAACAGTGCTAAAGACGACAGCTTATACACTACTTTGGTGAGCAGTGACTGTGATGGATCTTAAACCTTATGCGTACCCATCTAAGGTGCCACTATGAGTCTCTTCCTGTGTAGAGGAAAGATCAGTAATGAACATTGCAGACATCAGCCTAATGGGACAATGGACCATGCAAACGTCAATGTCCACAACGCTGAGATCAGAAGAAGCAGATGGTGCCCACCACCACGACTCCGAAGAGAAACTGCTCAAGAAAGGAACACATGAAGAGGTCCTGGATAAAGCATGTAGGAGGTGGGGGCGGGAAGAGGGAATGTGTGGACTAAAACCCCATGATGTGATACAAAAAGACCAGGTGTCCTGAGAGAGCACGATGAGGGGGATGCCCGTGACTCTGGTCCTTCGTCTTTCTTCAGGACTGGAACTGGAACCTGCTAACTCCTCTAAAAGCCCTCCATCACTGGGAGTTTTGTCTAGAGTAGTGGTTCTCAACTTTCCCCATGCAGAGGTCCTTTCATACAGTTCCTCATGTGGCGGTGATCCCCCAGCCATAAAATCGTTTTCATGGCCACTTCATCACTGTCATTTTCCTACTCTTATGAATCAGGTGACCCACAGGTTGAGAACCGCTGGTCTAGACTGCAGGCGTCCTCAAACAATGGCCCGCGGGCCATATGCGGCCCGTGGAGAACATTTATCTGACCACCGGGTGTTTTTGCCACCAATGCCTGTCCTGCTTAGCAGCCAATTCATCCTATGTCTGCAGTGAATTTGTTCAGAGTTGTGTTTTTTTTTTAAACTATAGTCTGACCCTCCCATGATCTGAGGGACAGTGATCTGGTCCCCTGTTTTACACGTTTGAGGACCCCTGGTCTACTGCATCCTGGGAGGAATGATTGGTGTCAGAACAGGGTAAAGAAGGATGGGAGTGGAGGCATGCCTGACCTTTGCTTGGTGGCTTCTGGCCTCGGGCTGGTGGAGAGATGGACTCTCCTCCCAATCCAGACAGGAGGAGGTCTGTTATGCCCCTCTGCACCCTGCCCTTTCCCCACACGATATACAAAGCAAGCTAGACCAAACACCACACGGTAAAACCTAGAACTATAAGATAATCAATGAAAAACCAGGGTCACATGTCAAACTTAGAAAATATGACATGCATACAGTCCCCAACATAACTGAAAATACACAAACAGGAGACAAAACAGATGACTAGGCCCTCTTAAAATGATATCACCAAAAGAGAAAAAAAAAAAGACTGGGAAAATTTTTTTGGCAATGGCATGTCGGACAAGGGTTGAATCTCTATATTTTTAAAAATCATTTTATTGGGGGCCCATACAACTCTTTTTTGGGGGGGGGCAACACTGCCCTCTGGTGCTCATACAACTCTTATCATAATCCATACATCCATCCATTGTATGCAAAGCACACTTGTACATTTGTTGTCATCATCGTTCTCAATGAATCTCTACATTTTATGTATAAAAAAATGAGACGTAGTGGTTGTGCACGGGACTGTGGCCCACTGGGTTGGAGGTTCAAATCCAACAGCAGCTCTCCAGGAGCAAGGTTGGGGCTCCTACTCCCACCACCAGAGATCAGTGATGCCCCCCCCCAAGAAAAACTTAAAACGCCTTCACATGGCCTTCTACTGCCGCTAGATACACAGACTCTGCACCCCCCGCCTGTGACTTCATGAGTTGGAAGGAGACTTTATGGACTGGTGTCAGACATATGGGCTAAAATTGGACTGATGACCTTGGACTGGACTGGGTTGGGATGCTTTCTCAATGTTCCATTTCTCTTGTATATAAACCTTTCCTTTACATTCATACGCATATTTATGAATTTGTTTCGCTAGTCTACCCTAACACAGAACTTAAATTGTGAACACCTAGTTTATAGAAGGCTATAGATGACAGTGAAAGCCCAGATCCACTTAGACGGTCCCCACATGGATTCAGCCTCCAGTGAGCCCCCTCTGGCCATAGTCCAGGGGTGTGAAGAGTCTGGCTGTCAGACAGAGAGCATCGTTAGGTGCATGATGGCCGAGTAGTAGGCTAATATGCAGCACCTTATCATTTTAGCTTTTTGTCCCATTTTCCTATTTTGTTTTTCAGTTTTTAATATCTTCTGCTTTCTTTTCAATTGAAGTTTTTCTTTGGTTTGGCTTGTCATCGTTGTTTTTGTTTATTTCTTGTTTGTGTTTGGTATGATTTAAAAAAATTTTTTTTTCGGTATGATTTTCTATATAGGAAATCCAGTATAGATAAATCTATAGAGACAGTAACTGGGTTAATAATTATTAGGGGGTTGGGGGAAATGGAGAGCTAAGAACGATGAATACAAGAAAGAAAATATTCTGAAATTGGTTATGATGATGATTGTGCAACTCTTCCTATTATGGTTGAACTCTTAATGGTATGACATTTGAACTAGATGCCAATGAAACTATTTTAAAATGGGCAAAGAACATGAACAGCTTACCAAAGCAGATATCCAGGTGGCCAGCGAACATATGAAGAAATGCCTGGACCTTCTTGTACAAGGAGATACTTGTACATATCATTCCACTACTATGTATTTACCCAAGAAAGATTAAGTCCAACGTTTATTCACTAGCCACCAGAGACAGACAAATCAAAACCAAATCACCCCAGAATTGATAGCGAATTTCAGAATTGATAGCAAATCAAATCACCCCAGAATTGATAGCGAATTTCAAAAAAGTAGAAAGTAGAAAATGCAGGAAAGGGTGAAGATAAATTATGGACATTTTTGGTGGGACTGTAAAACAGTATAATCTCTGTGAAAAGCGGTTCTCTGCTGCTTTCTCAAACAACTGGGAATAGAGCCTGAAAATAGCCCTGGTAGGTATTTATCACTGCAGAAGTGATCGATGTATCTGCTGATCAATCAGTCTGGAACACCTCAACCTTCCCCCACGGCACTATTCACAACAGCAAGCACACAGAAGCTACCTAAATGCCCATCGGTGAGAGAACACATTAATAAATGTTGGTCCATAGACACAGCAAAACACTATGCATTACTGAAGACTCATAATCAATCCAAAACACCTCATGACATAGGATCGTATGCTGGGTGAAATTGGTCAGACACAAAAGGACAACTGTTGTATGAAGCCACTGTTATACAAAAGATTAAGTAAAGTTTTTGTACCTCAAAACCGATTTTCATGGTGACCAGGGGTGAGGGGAGGAAAGGAAGAGGAAGTGGTAGGTAGAGGGTAGATGGGTGTTAAGTTGAATGAAGAGAAGATGGTGAAAAAGCAAAAAGGTGAAAGCGGGGTAAGTCATTGGGAAGTTTACTAAGGTGTTCAACACAAAAATGATTATCTGATATGTAAACCCCCACCTAATTAACAATATAATGTCTGGAGAATAAATAAATAAAAGTTAAGGGGATACTTGTACATATCATTACACTACTATATATTTACCCAAGAAAGATTAAATACTACACTTATTCAAAGACTTGGGCATGAATCTTCATAGCAGTTTTATTTGCAATGGTCAAAAACAGGAAGCATCTCACATGCGCACCAAGAGATGACGAGGTTAAACGAGTCATGGTATTTTCACACAGTGGGATAAGCAGAGATAACAGGGGGATAAATGGGCCTCCCACCTCTCTCTGGGGATGGCCCCTGCATAGGACTTAGTCTCTCTCAACCTGTGCAGGTCTTTCTTCTTTTTCTTTTTTTTTTTTCGGCATCACTGCCCTCTGGTGGTGGGAGCAGGAGGCCCAGCCTTTGCTCCTGTGAGCGGGAATTGAACCTCCATCCCAGTGGGCCGCAGTCCCGCGCACAACCACTATGCCACCGGGGCTCAGCCCCTTTTCTTCTTTTTCCTACTCTGTTTTTCTCTATCTTTCTCTTTAATAAACTTACAGTTTAATTTACAAAAAAAAAAAAAAAAAAAACAGGAAAAAAAATGAAGCCTTGACACACAATGATATAACTCAATCTTAAAATAGACATGCTGAGTAAAAGAAGCCAGACAAAAAAAGAGAACGCATGTTGTATGTTATTAATTGAATTGTGTTCCTGAAAGTGTGCAGTGTAAATCCTAACCCAATTTGAAAGTGAATTCCATAAGGTGTGTCTTAAATCAATCTCTTTCAAGATATAAAAACAGCAATATAAACAAAAGCAAGGAATAATAAAGTAGATGTTATGTCACACAAAGATCACAGGACCTGGAGGAGAAACCACAGGGACCCATCCTGATGCAGTCCTGGGTATTGAGAAGCCATGCAGAGAGCCCTGCCAGCACTGAAGACGTTCTACCCACTGACCTGTGACCTTCCACATGTTTCATGAGCCTGAGGAGGACTTTATAGATTGTTGTTGGACATATGGACTAATATCAGACTTACGGACATGATCTGGACTGGGCTGGGATATTTTCTTAATGCACAATTGCCCTTCATATCAAACCCTCATATATAAAGATCCCAGGACCCAAGGACCTTTCCCCGAGCCAACAGAGAGAGAAGCCCTCTCCCTGAAACTGGCCGTCTGAATTCGGACTTCTAGTTTCCTAAACGGTGGGGAAATAAGTTTCTGTCTGTTAGAGAAAAAGATAGAGACAGAGTGATGCCCAAGATAGGTCATGAGATGAACAATGCCTGTCACTTGACAGTGTGTGGTGTGTGATCTCTTTGTAGTCTGTGTCAAGGCTATGCCTGTTGATGCACAGGTCTGTGTGTGAGTCTCTAGAAAGTGGCAAAGTTGCAAATGTATGACGTTAACTAGCAGTTCGGGGATTGGTTTGTTTTTTTAGGAAAAAAGTTACCTGAAGAAAGGGTGATTATAGTCTGAGTTTGCTGTAAACTAGTAGGGGTCCATAAGATATCCAGGTGAGCTGAGCCCCGGTGGCGTAGTGGTGGTGCGCGGGACTGTGGCCCACTGGGACGGAGGTTCAATTCCGGCTCCCAGGAGCAAAGGCTGGGCCTCCTACTCCCACCACCTGAGGGCAGTGATGCCTAAAAAAAAATAATAATAATTAAAAAAAAAACCAAGATATCCAGGTGAATGGAAGTGGCTGCTCTTTGATCCACTGAGTCACAGCTGGACCCGACAGGTGCTGTGCCATGGAATTAGAACCAGGTAGTCCATAAGGTTCAGTAAGTGTCCTGCACAGGCCACTCACCGGGGCTAAGGTGAGAGTGAGGTAGGTGTAGCATGTTAGGCCCACCATTTAAGGAGGCACCCACTCTCCAGTAGTGACCTTGCACTTGTATGGCCCTGAGAGTGACACCTCCTTAAAGTTTGCATTCAAGGCGCCTCTCTCCTAAGGAGCCACCCACTCTCAAGACTGTGCAAGCATAAGGTCAGCTGCTGAGAGGGAGTGCTTCCTGATATTAGGTACACGCCTGACTTCATTCCTAATTCCAGCCCTGCATCTCATACCATGGTCTGCCACCCTCCCTCCCACCACACTGTGACCTCAGAGTGGGAGGCCCAATACCAGATGCCTGAAGAAAAATCATTTCATGTCTTGTTTACAGTATAATATGACATAGCTGAGGGCTGAGCCCCGGTGGCGTAGTGGTTGTGCGCGGGACTGCAGCCCACTGGGATGGAGGTTCAATTCCCGCTCACAGGAGCAAAGGCTGGGCCTCCTACTCCCACCACCAGGGCAGTGATGCCTAAAAAAAAAAAAAAAAAAGAGTAATATGACACAGCTGGCCAGAAATGTGTTGTGGGTATGCCTTTGAAGAAAAGCAGAGAAGAAAAACCTTCCCAGTGGAAGAAGAAGTTTGAGTAGTGTATAGTTCGTTTAGTCCAAATGGGTGGTGGCAAGAGGTCCTCAAACGATGGCCCGTGGGCCACATGTGGCCCGCCGAGGACATTTATTAGGCTCACGGGGTGTTTTTGCCACCACTCCCTTCCTGCTTAGCAGCCAACTCATCCTGGGCCTGCAGTGAATTTCATAGTTGTGTGTGTGTGTGTGTGTGTGTGTGCTTTTTTTTGGCATCACTGTCCTCAGGTGGTGGGAGTAGGCGGCCCAGCCTTTGCTCCTGTGAGCTGGAATCGAACCTCCATCCCAGTGGGCCGCAGTCCTGGGCACAATCACTACGCCACCAGGGCTCAGCCCGTGTGTGTGTGTTTTTAACAATAGTTTGGCGCTCCAACAGTCTGAGGGACAGTGAACTGGCCCCCTGTTTAAAAAGTTTGAGGAGCCCTTTAGACCAAGGGTCAAGAACCTGAAGAAGTAAGATGAAAGACTGGGGGCAAGCTTGGTTTCTACTCACTCAGAGCAAAAGAGAAAGAAAACAAAGACTTAAAGCGGAAACTGGTGCACAGGACCCCTCGCAGGGTCCGTGAATCATGGCCTCGCTCCCATGAGATGAAAAGATCTCAAAGGGTCCCATCTACTTCTTTCACCCATTCAAATCTGAGCCACAAGAGCTGGGCCCTGGCAGAAGGGGAGAGACAAGTGGGAGCAGAACCCCAAATTCCATAAATCGGTAAATAGAAAGACTGCACTTCCTGGACCAGGTAAGATGATAGAATTTCCCAAGGTTATTGCCTTGAAATACTTCTCAGACTCTGAACCAAAACTAACCCCCCGCGATCACCTTAAGTAACAGAATGAGTATCATCCATCATCCATCCAGGGCTCTTTTTTAAAAAATGTTGTGCTCTTTAAAAAAAAATGGCCAAGAATTGCCTTAAAACCAAGGTAAGACAGACTGTAAGAGAGCAGGGGAACTACATTAATGGAAATGGGACAAGCAGTGAGTTCTTTAGTGGTAAATGTGGCTGTGTCTTCTCTGAGCATCGGCCACCTGCTAATCTCTATGGACTTGTTCTATGCATGATAATTCGTTTTCCACACAACATCACCTCAAAGCAAGAACTCAGTCTGAGGTTTAATTAAGTAAAGCAAGCGACTAAAAGTCACGAGATTCATTAACTGATCACCCTGAAGCACTAACTTAATAGATCAGTGGGATGACCTATAATGGAATGTGTTAGGCAGGGTTCTCTAGAGAAATAAAACCAGGACACTAGTCATGCTTTTTCTATATTTATAGAGATAGAAGGATATAAAAGATAAGAAATAAACAGTTAACTAATCTATAAAGCAGTATAAATAGCTCAGTGCCACTCACTTGGGTGAGACAGATAGGAGACTGGCAGTCCTTGGAGTCTTGAGGGCCG
>PVJH01035487.1:0-19653 GCA_004026705.1 Nesogale talazaci
ATTGATCTGGTGATTTTCCCATTCCACACCTTCTTACACACACACACACACACACACACACACACACACATTTTGTTTGAAAATCAAATTTAAATGATCTTGCAGTTAGGCATTGGGCATTAGAGTCTGCATCCTGGGGTGGCAGTCAGACAGAAGCCCTGCCTCCTGAGATACTTCGTGTTCTGCTCTGGAAGTCTTTGTCAGGCAGAGCCCTGGAGTGGATTCAGGCTGCCAACTTGTACACTGGTTTTTCACATGTGAAAAAGTACCTAAATAACACCTAAGGCTCTGCGAGGATGATTGGATCCCAGCTGACGTTAAGGCACATGGTCTGCAGGAGAAGCAAGGTAGAGAAAGCATAAGGCACAGAGCTGCACAACTGCAAACAGAATTCTGATTCTGGTCCCACGATATGCTCCTGAAAGCAGGAACCAATGATCCACGAAGTTCAGGGATCTCCGTGGCTTCTAGTCTTCTTGGTCATCCGTGGTGCCCAAGATCTCCCGGTCTCTGTGATTTCCAGTGTGATTTAGTTTCCATCAATTAGTTGCATGCCTGCAAAACTGAACTCCCAAAGTGAGCGAAGCCAGGAGAGATGAAGTGGTGCATGAGAACCATATTTCAGCTCCTCCAGATGTCACAGGGACAGAACGGCTTTGGAGCCAAGACTTCTGACCTCTGGATTTACAGCTGAAGCGATGTGTTCCTGGGAACCCCGGTTGCACAGACAGCTTCCTGGCTCCTCTGTCCCAACTAAAGTCGGCTGCCCCCTGACCCCTTAGCAGCTGCCACCGCAAACCCCTGACTGCTGGGTCACCATAGGTCCCTAGCAGGCCAGTCTACAGAATTCCTCTGAAAGTCATTACCCAGAGCCGAATCCATAGGCTGTTCCTCTGGTTCTTCAACTGAGTCACTGAATTAAATCTCCTTTCTGCTTAAAAGAACGGGAATGGCTTTCCTTACTTGCCACTGAGCCCTGAGTTCTCACTCTGGGAAAACGCTGCTCTAAAGTAGTTTTTACGAGCCTCTGGATTGAGAGGAAAACATAAACTTGACCTACCCAGTTCTAACTGGTTTGTTTCCCTAGTGTCTCTAATAGTAAACCCTTCTCATAATCCACGATCCTTTAAAAAATGAACGCTGACCAAGCTGTGGTGTCTCTGTGAATAGCTCAGATTTCAGAGTTCTCCCAGGCCAGGCTGGGAGATGCCAAGGAATTAAAGAATTGCTGTCTTCCTTCAGTGAAGAAACAGCAGCTTTCTACTCCTGTAAACAGTCCCCAGGAGTAGTTCTATCCTGCCCGCTAGGCTGGATATGAGTCGGAATTGGCCAGCAGTGATTTTTCGGTATCTTCCTTCAGCGCTCTGCTGGATGGGTCATTGGAGCACTTATGAAACTGACTGGCAATGCAGGGGGAGGGTCCCGAGCGCCATGTTTTCTAACTCCCTGTGAAGTCGCCTCGTCACATCCTTCCCTTGTTGCTGATTGGGGTCCAATAGCCTGGCCCTGGGAGATCGCTTTCATCCTAACACACCATAGCTCTCAAACCATTCTCTCTGCTTGCTGCTATGGAGAGCATTCTGACTGCTGGCAACCCCCTGGGATGCCGGCGGCTTGTTTTCCAGGAATTGATTGCCTAGCTGTCCTCTTAGACTTCTTGGGTGGACTTGAACCCGCAGCCTTCGGGTTAGCAGCTGGGCGAATTTGCCACCCATAGACTCCTCCCAAATCATTAGTCACAGTTTATTTTTTGCTAAAGCCAGGATCTTGTTACAGAATGTACATCTTAACGTTCCCCTTGAGGGCTAAAGAAGATGAAGAAAACCCAGACATGCTGTTAACTACTTAGATTTTTTTTTTAGTTAATTTAGCAAGAGCTTTGAAGTAAATCCTCATTAATTATAATTGCAGAATTATTAAAATCACCCATGATATATTTAGAAACAGAGAAAACTAACATCTACCAGAAGCATAAAGCAGTCACTTAAGTGTTTAACGTCAGTGAGTGCAACATGTGGTTTTTTTTCTTTCCAGTGATTTTATTGGGGGCTCTTGCAGCTCTTACAACATTCAATACATCATTTGTATCAAGCATATTTGTGCACATGTCGCCATATTCATTTCCAAATATTTTCCACTTGAGTCCTTGGTATAAGCTCCTCTTTCCCCCTCTCTTGCAATATGTGTTTTATGGCACCTACCCTTAGGGCTGGTAGCCCTGGTGGTGTAGTGGGTAACATATGGGGCTGCAAACCATAGGGTTAGCAGTTTGAGACCACCAGTTGTTCCACAAGAGAAAGATGGAGCTTTCTACTCCTGGAAAAATTTACAGTCTTGGAAATCCACAGGGGAGGGCAGTTCTACTCATTTTCCAGATTTGAATTAACCCAAAGGCATTGAGTTATACTTGGAGCCACCTGTCCCAGATACTCACTAAAGGCATCAGTGTCTGAGTCTGGGACTGGATTCTGGACATAACAAACTAAATAATTTTCCTTGTGGATTCTTAATTATTGGGTGGCTTTTCAAGCAAGCAGAGTCTCAGAACTTCTAACTGCAAATGGTCACAAGGACTTCTAGATGTACAGGGGTGGTTCAACCCCACCAGCCACTCCACAGGAACATGAAAAAGCTGTCTACTCCCACCCTGGAAACCCAAGTTCTGCCCAAAAGGGCCCTGTGTACCTGAATCAACTCCATGAGAGTCGACTTGATTTGGGGTCTTCATCATTTTAGACTAAATTACAATAGAACATTATAGATTATGCATTATGCTTTCCTCCACCGTGCTTGTGTCATCACTATTCTTAATTAGTTCACATTTAAGCTCTGCCATAGTGATTTGCTCTAAAAAGTATTTACAGCTTGAAATTGACACTTTTCTTACATTGCATTTAGATTCCCTCTCGTCCCATTCTCTGTCCTCACAGGGGAGCTCTTATAGGAAGGGGACGGAGACCTGTGGAAGCTCTGAGTTGACATAGTGCTGTTCGGTGAGGTATTTCCCGATGTGGACGATTGCGAGACACCACTGAGAGAATGAGGCGCTCAGAGAAAACCCGTGAAGCAGACTGCATGTGGGAACAGGTCTGGGCAAAGGAGCTTGCCCCTCTCGATGATTTTCTTCCACAGGTGGGAAGAGCTGCCAGGGAAAGCCATACTCTGCACAAAAGGGCTTTATAAAGTCATGATTATTTGAGTTTGGAAACGTTAAATTCTTGGGAGAAACCTGAAGAAGTGGCCCTGGAGGCAGACTTTTCTATCTGGATTTCCAAGGAAATTTTGTGAATTCGAGATCCTGTGATGTCAGGACTAATGATGTCTTCCCCAGTGCACCTTTATTTAATTTCCATCCTCTTAGCTGAAATCGGACTCTGAGGAATGCAAACAGGAAGGGGTGGGAAAGCTGCCTCTAAGTGCCAAGGGAACTTTGAGGCACGTTGAGGCGAGAGCACCCTGCCTTCAGCGCTGTGCTCAAACTTCTTGGGGAGGCATCTTGGCTAACATTATGCACAGGGTTTCTCTCCCCACCCCCGCATCTCCTCTGTACCCTGCCCCCAACTAATCAGACCTGCTTTCTGGGGAGTTCCAGAGCACGGGGAAATTACAGAGCTCTGGCAGGATTTTGTTTATTTCCTTATTTAATGTTCACAGCTCTTGCTAGTATTCTCCAATTTAGTGGACTGTGGGTGAATAAAAATGCAAATCACTATGTGGTGACATGAATAGAAAACTTTTTTTTTTGAGAAAAGCAGATGAAGGTAGGTGCCACTGGATTCTAAAATAAGAACTATGCTTTAAAACGATGTCCAGAACACTAAAAAACAAAACAAAACAAAAAACTGTCATGAAGTGTTTCTGGGGGTTTCTGAGACTGTAACTCTTAAGGGAAGTGGGAAGTCCCATCTTTTGCCTGCAGAGCAATGGTGGTTTTGAACTGCTCACCTCGCAGTTAACAACCCAATGTGCGACCATTATGCTTCGAGGGCTCCTTGTCCTAAAACTAGTCATTAAATTAAATAATGACCCATTCCCAACACCGCCTTTCCATAGAGTACATAGAACTACTTGAATGTGCCCTCTGAGGAAAACTACCTACAGGAGCACCGCACATCTGCAAGACTGTTATCCTTTGCAAAGAATGGCGGGGGGGCCGCAAGGGTGTGGGTGTAATGCAATATCCTGGTCTGGGAAAGGCAGCCAGGGAAACCAGGGTGTTTAAGGCACACTCTCACTCTGGACAGGGAAAGACTGCCTGTAAGAAAGAAGTAGGCAAGAAATGGGAGAACGTGTTTTTCATTTTTGAAAAAAAATTTCTCTTCAAAGCTTCCCCTATTAAATTTGTAAACTGCAGGGCATTTTTTACAATGATTGTTATTATTTATTCAGTCAGCACAATTCAGGTACTCTGAAGACACATCAGACATACTTAGTCAAAACTTTGCTCTTCACTGGGACGTCATGTTTCTATACTCCTGGGGTCTCACTTCAAAGAATGTGGTCCCCAGCACTCTCCAAACACTGTTCTCTGGGACACAATCGTGGGTGCAGCATTTACTTGGTTGGAGTTTGAGAAAGAACATTGAAGTGGAAGCCATGGGGTGGGGTGGCAGCTTTGAGAAACTTGGTTCATTGGCTCTAATTGTTCCTGACTGAAAACAGGCAAACGAATTGTTTAGCCTTTGTTCCCTCTATCCTCTCTACTCCTGAAACAATCTAATTTGCTAGCTTTTCAAGTTGAATGGGATCCCTAGGTAGGCACTATTCTTATTTTTGAGCCTATTAAATCCTCTTTTTCCCCTCTCCTCAGAGTGACTTTCCAAGAGGCTAATGGTTTTCAATCAGCTCAGGCAACATTTTATTGGGGAATTTTGCAGTTTCGTTTAAGGATTCATCTGGCCAGAGGGGCCCACAATTACAGAATAATGGTGACTCAAAGAAGGAGGGGAAGGGGAGGTGGGGAGGGATTGTGAACTAAGGAGAAAACACTGACTTTCCAAGGGTATTAACGGGTCCTGCAGTCTGGATACAACAACCATTTCTTTTGGCTTCCTCCGCCTGCCCGCCCTTGCTCAGAGCCCACACGGTGATTCATTTGAAGGGCCAATTGGATTAAAGACGGAAAAGAAGCAGAGATGTGAGCCTGACGGTTGGTCTGGACTCCCACCCATGGAGCGAGTGAACAAGTTTGTTGTTTCAGGCACTTGTTTTTTTGGTGTTCTATTGTTTGATGCTGTAATTCTTAAGGCTATTCGGCTACTTTATTTTGAAAGATGGGTGTGAGAACAGCCTTTCTTTTCCTTTGGAATGAGTCCACATCTGCGCTGGCCAGTAAGAGCAACTGTGCTATGTCAGTAATTGTGGGGGCCCCTTTGTGAATGAACTCCCAGGAGGCATGCCCAGGAACCCCGAAACTGGAAATCGTTTACACCACACCCCACTGTGCTCGCTGCTTAGTGAAGACCACCAGGGGAGCATGCTTTCTGCGCACTGCAGGAGAGTGCTGTACAACCTGTGAGGCTCACGATTGGGAATTTTGTCCAGGATCTCTGACATTATTGACATTGCGAAGTCATAAAAACAAGAATCTCTGCTTCTTTAGAGTCTCAGGTCCCGTCATCATCAGCCAAAATTGCTGCTGTGTCAATTCTGATTCACAGTGACCCTAGAGGTCAGATCAGAATGACACCCTTTGAATTCCATCATTTCCAAAGATGGATACATCCTTAAGGAAGCAGACAGCCATGTCTTTCTTCCTCTGAGGAGATGGTGGCTTCAAACTGCACAGGAGACAAAAGCACCATGGGGTCCTGCACCATCTGCATAACAGTTCTTAAATTCTAACTCACTATGGCAATCTGTCTTGCCTTGAGTCTTCTTCCTCTGTTTAGCTGGCCCTCCATATGATGTCCTTCTCCAAAGACTAGTCTCTCCTGACTTGTCCTAAGTGTGTAAGGTGAAGTCTTGCTGCCACAGCTGTCTTTAAGAAGCACGTTAGCCTTACTTCTTCCAAGGCAGGTCACTTTATTAAAATTGGCAGTCCATGGCATTTACAATATTTCTCCAGTATTACAGTTCAAAGGCATTAATTCTCCTTTGCGCTTTCTTCTTCAGTACCCAGCATTCTTGAATATGAGATAATCGAAAACAACCTGGCTTGGGTCAAGTATGCCTTAGGCCTCCAGGTAACAGCTTTACTTTTCAGAACCTAAAGAGGTCTTGTGCAGCAGATTTACCTAGTGCAGCATGTCTTTTCATCTCTCATCTGCTGCTTCCAGGAGCACTGATTGTGCTCCTGGAACAATCAGAATCCTTTTCTCCATTTATTATGGTATTGCCTGTTGAACCAGCTATGAGGATCTTCACATTGTTCCCCTTGTGGTCTTCTTTCCAGTGAGTCATGATCCACACTGAAGGCTATAATCCTTGATTTTCATCAGAAGTGCTTCAAGTCCTTCTCACTTTCAGCAAACAAGATTGTATCTGTCTATTCCACCTTGTTAATAAAACTTCCTCCAATCCTGATACCTCATACTTTTTCACATACCCTGCTTCTCTGATTATTTTCTCAGCAGACATATTGAATAAGTATGGGGGAGGATACAACCCTGATGGCCACCTTTCTTGATTCTAAACCACGCAGTCGTCCCTTGTTCTGTTTACACACACCTTTTTCTCTGAAGTGACTGATGGGTTTGGATTGTTGACCTTGTGGTTAACAGCCCAACACTTAGTTAACATTGAAATGGAAAATGAAGGTCATGACCACACACTGCTAACACCCACAGCTCCATTTCTATTTGCAATAACAGCAAATATCTCAAGGAACACTTAACGAAGAATAGGTTGATCTAGGATAGTACGCACATTCTCAGTAACATGGACCCCAGTCTGGATGGACCTGAACTCCCCAGATGATTCAGTGCCTCATTCAAACCCACTGCTATCCATGACACTGAGCTTCGCCCATACAGGACCTATCTCCCCCAAACAGCCACCATGTTGGAGTTAGCAAGCTTTGCCTCCAAACTGACCAGGAATGATGGGTTCTCTGGATGTGTTTTAGCGCCTTGATCTCCCTGACCCGCCAGTACCCCAACATGAAGAAAAAGATAGGGTATTTGAAAAGGAACGAAATTGAATATGGAATTTATATAAATAGTCTTTTTCAGGCTGTTTCTGTTGAGTTGACTCCACTTCATGGCAGCAGAAGAACTCATTGCCTGAGATGGCACCGTCCTCATGAAGGTTCTTATGTTTGAGTCCATTGTTGCGACTATGGCATTGATCCATTCCATGGAAAGCTTCCCTCATTTTCGTTAGCCCTCTACCAAATGCAAGGCTCCTTTCTAGTTAATTCTTAGTGGTGAAAACCCGAAGCCAAACGCATGGTCATTGAGTCAATTGCAACTTCTCGTGGCTCTCTGGGTCAAGAGTTTCTGAGGCCGTAGATCTTCATGGGAGTGGATAGTCTCCTGACTCTTCTGTGCAGCAGCTAGTGGGCTTGAACCTCAGACTTTATGCTTATCCCAAAATACTGCCATGGCTCCATTCTCTTACGGTTATATTGCAATTCACAGTCTCTCAACTAAACAATGATTCAGGGATATTTATTTCCTGAAGTTTCCATCCAATGTAAATAAAAGATTGAACTTAAAATACCTTTTTTTTTCCATCTTAGTTGGTGACAATTATGACAGTTCATTAATTTTACCTTGTGCTATATCTAACCTGTCATTACATTTGCCCAAATGGTTCCTTGTTTCAATCATTATGGGTTTTTTTTAGCCCTAAAATTACCATCCAAATTTATTTCTTTGTAAAATCCTACATTAGTTTAATTTTCTATCTTTTGTCACTCTCATTTCCTCTATTTGATTGACTTTATTAATCCATTGAAGTCCATATCTGCTTACCCAAATATTTAGATTACATATACGATCTGTTTCTACAATCATGCTCTGTTCCTTGGCATGTGTTCTATTAGTAATATTGAAACCTGATCCTGTATATAAAAAATAGATGCTTTGTCTGATGCTGTCTTTTTCTAGAGAGACATTTTAGGTCAGTGGACAATTGTAAACCTGTACTTTCAAGGTTCCTTTTGCTATAGAGTATTGGTTTTCAACCTTCCTCATGTCACAACCCTTTAATACAGTTCCTCATGTTGTGGTGGCCCCTCCAACTATGAAATTATTTTCGTTGCTACTCATAACTATAATTTTTCTACTGTTATGAATCAGGTGACCCCTGTGAAAGGATCATTCAACCCCACCCCCAAAGGGGTCATGACCCACAGGTTGAGAACCACTGCCATAGAGGGTGATCAGGAAAGACCAGTTGTGGAACAGTGATCTGAGTGGAACCAGGGATGGAACAAAATGAGTAATGAATGGTCGTCTTCTCCCAGGGTCAGGGAACAGCAAGTGTGAAGTTCCTTGGATGGGAACACCCTGAGAGTGTTCAAGAAATAACCAAGAGATCAAGAAGACAGGGCTGAGGCAAAGTGTGGTCAAAAGTAATCTGTTTTGTTCTCCCTCTCTACTTGACTCTTGTATCAGAAAATGCTTCTTCTTTTAATGGTTTTAATGGGGAAGAAAATACCACTTTCTTTAAGATTTCAATTTTTTTGTGTATTGAAAATCTTCCCAGCCATTCCATTGAGAACCTTGCCTACTATGATATGTTGGGGCCTGCACCCTCCAGAGGTAAGATTTACTCATTTGGTTTCACAGAAAGACATTAAAGTAGCTGCTCATGCAATATGTTTTGATCAAGGGACAACCACATTGAGACTGGGCATTCTGTACCAGACACACATAGCATGACAGTCTGCTGCTGAAGAACTGAGGACTTTAGTAATTTTAGGAGTCACCTTTTTTGTTTCTGCCTTGTATAAATTCTCTGCATCCTGATACCACCAGTTTTCAACTGAAAAAGTATTATTTGACATTCATTCTTCATCCAGTATAATGGAGTACAGAAAGGGACACAAAGGAAGTGGAGCTTTTGCTGACAAGGAGTGTACTTTTGTAACAGGATTCCAACTTGAGCCTAAGCTGAGTCTGCACCAGAATCCAGTCACATCTGGGCAATTGAGGAGTGAGTTCTCTTATAGAATGGAGAGAACTTTAGTAATATCCTGGTGGACTTATGTCTCTGTCTTTGGAAGAAAACCACTTCCACAAATTTAGTGAAACACAGAAGAGTGTTTTAATGGATGTCCACTGTATTAGGCCAGGTTATCTAAAGAAACAAATTCAGTGACACTCAAGTAGGTAAAAAAAAAAAAAGAGCTTTATATCAATAAGTATTTATATATCAAGAAGGCATCCCTTAATGCCCTCTGTCATAAAATGATAATGAGTCCTCAAAAGTGAACCAGAGAAATGCATAAACCATCGATTTTGAATTCACACTTAATTCTAAACTCAATCTAAGCACAATTAGTTCTTATGACTTGGCCCTGTTTGATGCTCACCCACACGAAGAGATCCCTAAAGATAGGAGTGCGACAGCCAAGTTTAGCACAGAAAGCACAAGATGCCTGACCATCTGAAAGAATAGCTCCTGGGGTCTTAAGAGCTTGCTTTCAAGCAAACACACATATAAGTGAGATGTCAGCTAAATCTACATGGAAGAAACACATCAACTTATGTGAGCCAAGGATGATGTGTAATCAAATCCAAATCTGAAGGAGGGAAGGGTGTCAGAGGTTAAATTGTGAACACCCAAATTGTAGAAGGGTATGGAGGACAGTCGGAGCCCCAAACCCATTTGCAGGGCTCCTACAATGCAGCCTCTGGTGAATTCCCTCTGACCGTAGTTGAGAGGTATGAGTAGCCTCGTTATCAGACAGACAGTATCGTAAATTCATTTATGGCATATGTAATTAGGTTAAAATGTAACTCATGATTATTTGATCTCCCTTTTGGACCCATTTTAAATTTGTTCTAGTTTTAAATATTTCCTGGCTCTTTATCTAATAAGATTCCCCCCCCCACCCTCCCACCCTTTGGTGTGTGTGTTATTTGTTATTTTTGTGTTTTTTCCAGTATATGAAATCCAGGATAGATAAGCCTATAGGACAGTACTAACTAGTGTAATGGCTTACTGGGGTTCCAGCAGGGGAGATTGGAGGGAAATGGGGATCTAGTAATGATAACAAGGGGGTAGAAAAATGGATTAGGGCTGATGATTATACAAGTCTTTTTAATATGATTCAATTGTGGGAGTATATGATATACAAAGTGTCTCAATTTTTTTTCTTTTTTTTTTTTCTAAAGAAGGCATCCCAGCCTAGATCCATTCAGTTCAGTTTCCAGTTTCTTCTTATAAGGAGGCATCCCCAAGGAAGCATCATCAGGCGCTGGTCTGACTGGCAGGTTGGACTCCACTCCTACACTTCCAAGGAATTTAAGTCACTATTAAATCACTAAGCACCTTAGTAATCAAGGGCTTAACAACTACACACCATTAGGAATTTAGCAATATATACATATACATATACATATATATATGTTCCTAAGTAAAATAGCAATCAATTAACTTTAACATACATATAGTAGAACCGATTACATTACAATTTCATTGGGTAGGAAGGAATGTATGAAAGGCATACAGAATATATTATTACTTGCCTTATTGTCATAACTGCTATCATGTCAGTTATGATTCATAGTGACCCTGTGTGCAGCCGAAGGGAATACTTCCTGGTCCTGCACTAGCCTCGCAGTGAGATCTTCAAGCCCATCATGGCAGCCAGTGTTTCGATCCATGTACTTGCAAGTCTTCCTCTTTATTGCTGTCTCTTTATTTCACGAACCGTGTTCTCCAGAGCTTCGCCTCGTCTGCCAGCATGTCCACAGTCTTTGAGATGAGACCTGCCTCTCTTGTCTCTAAGGAGCATTCTCGCTGTGCTTCCTCCAAGACAGATTTGTTGTTCTTGTGGTATCCATGGTACTTTCAATATTTTTCTCCAGCACCATAATTCAAATCAATTCTTCTTCATGTTTCCTTATTCAGTGTCCAAGTATCACAGGCATATGAAGCAGTGAAAACTACAATAGCTTGGGTCAGGTGCATCTTAGTCCTCATTGTGACATCCTTGATCTGCACCATTTTAAAGAGGCCTTTTGCAGCAGATTTACCTAGTGTGATTCATTGGTTGGTTTCCTTTTAAAAAATCATTTTATTGGGGGCTCATAAAACTCTTATAACAATTCAAACATACATCCAAATTGGCTGGTTTCTTGACTGTTCCTTCCATGATTATTGATTGTGAATCCAAGCAAGATAGAAACCTTAGCCACCTCATTTATTATGTTACCTAATTGTTCAGTTGTGAAATTTTGTGTTTTCTTTGTATTGAGTTGTGATCCATTCTGAAGGTTGCAATCCTTGATCTTCATCAGGAAGTGC
This sequence comes from Nesogale talazaci, assembly GCA_004026705.1. Taxonomy (NCBI): domain Eukaryota; kingdom Metazoa; phylum Chordata; class Mammalia; order Afrosoricida; family Tenrecidae; genus Nesogale; species Nesogale talazaci. The sequence goes on from PVJH01035487.1 coordinate 11,422, forward strand.
TTCAAGTTCTCCTCGCTTTCTGCAAGCAAGGCTATGTCATCTGCAGAGCTCAGGTTGTTAATAAGCCTTTCTCCAATCCTGATGCCCCACTCTTCCTCATATAATCCATATTCTCTGATGATTTTCCCAGAATACTGATTTTCCCAAGTACACATTGAATAAGTATATGAACTCAGCACACACCTTTCTAGATTTAAACCATCCAGTGTTCCCTTGTTCTTGTTCTGCTCATACAGCTGACTTCTGGTTCAGGGACAAGTTCCCCAGGAACACGGTGAGATATTGTGAAATTTCCATTCTTTTCAGAGCTATCTGTAGTTTGTCATGTTTCATGGAATCAACCCCCCTTGCAACTACCTATATTACAACTGATCATTACAGCCCCCCCCATCCCAAGATTATTGGGTTGGGTTATGCTTATTACAATTATATGATGTATAAAAGTTTATATATCAAAGTATTTACAAAAGTTGATATGTATGTATTTTTTATTATAAAAGTTTGTACCTTTTATCATAACCCAATTAAATTTTTCCAATTTCACATTACTTGTATTACAACTGCTAGTGGTATCAAATTGGAAAATTTTAAGTGGGCCTTGGTAACAGATATCAAATACTTATATGTCATACAATTAAAATGAACACAACCAACCTAATAACTATTTGGGAGAAGACAATATAAATTATACTTGATTATTTAATCACTAATACAGAATTTCTCCCTCACTGATCAATGGTTAACTGGTATAGATTATTGGCTTCAAATTTAATTCTCATCTTTATACGTATAATTCATTCCCCCAAGTCACTAGGTCATTGATGTCCTTTTAAAATGTAGACACAGAGCTGAGCCCCGGTGGTGTAGTGGTTGTGTGCAGGACTGTGGCCCAGAGGGCTGACGGTTCAAATTCAGCAGCTGTCTAGAAGCAAGGCTGGGTTTCCTACTCCCACTAGGGCAATGATGCCACACACAAAAAATAAAATGTAGACACAAATAATAATATATACATTGTCATAAAGTTATGAAATCAGTGTCTCCTGCCAGGAAAAAAGAAAAGTCTTGCTCATCACACAGGGTTTGCCAATTTGAGCTCCTCAGACATAATCATGCGGACATTTCTCCTCAAATTACTAAAGCAGCCTGGACGCACTCTCTGGAACAAAGCAAACTGCCTACTCTTTAATACTCAGGGTCTAGTTAATTCAAGTAGCAGAACTCACCAGTGCTAAGGGACACTCACCGTGGGGGAGAAGGTGGAAGGGAATTCTCACAGTTGTCTTTGTTCCGTCGTGAGAAGATGCGATTTAAAATGTCACCTTCACCACATGCTCTACCTCCGTCAGGACAGTGAGGCAGCGCAGTTGGGTGCCTGTGCCCTCTTCCCGTGCCCACTGGATTGTGTCAGGGCATCTATCTTGAGGGGAAAGGAGCCAATTCACTTAATGACGCATTGGTCAAGACACCATTTGCCAAGCCCACTGTGGAAAATCAGTCTGTACCCTGCACCTGGGCCCCATGTGAGCGCTGCTCTTTTCATGTCTCCTTGTTTATGCTGCGAGGTACCACCCCCTTCCTAGTGGGGGACGTGAGGAGGAAAGCCCACGGACTGTTACGGAACATCTGTATTAGATTATTTCAGAATTGAGCATCATGATGTGGTGGGAGCTAACGAAAAGTAACAAAAATATTCAGTGGCATGATAGCCCAAAGATTGGTTCGAGGAAAGAAAACACAGAAAAACAGACACTTCATGTATTCCTTGAATGAATGGGGCATTTGAGATTTGTGTTTCCAGGGCTTCCTCTGCTGTAGTCAGTTCGAACAGAGATATGGTTGACAGAGCATCATCAAAGTTTACTATTCGCGCATTTTAGGCTCTTTTGTCTGTTTGATTGCAACACACTCCAGCACATGGGAAAGGTTGAGAGTGAGGCACAGTGATGGATTGGAATATTTGACAGTGAACATTTATTAACAAATAATTAAAATGTATTAGTACAAATTCTCCATTTGGCAAAAATAGGGAGATGTACTATGAGCAGTCTATCGTCACTTTCTGCCAGCAATGCTTATCTCCTGCACCATTGCATAAACTTGCTGGTAACATTTATTTTTCAATCTGAATGGCACACAGTTTACTCTTTGTGCATTATCATGTTGAATGCTGACATGAGTAAACACTAACCATTTGGTGGAAGCATGCATTACTTCTTGATAATTGGCCACTGACTCTAAGTATCTTTAAACAGTTTGTATATTTTTCTCATTTGATTCAGTAAGGATTTATTAGTGAAAATATAAAAATAAACAGAACTTAAGCTTTTTGTCTCTGTCAATCTTTGATCAGATGACAAACTGATTTGAAATCTAACACTTTATTTTTGGTAGTGGAAAAATTATCTATTAAAGTATTCTAGCTATAAAACTAATATTGGAAAAGGTTATATTGTGGAGGAAATTGAACCACATATTTTGTAGTGGCATAAATTATTATCTCTTTCATTTTTTGAAATTAATCTGGCAATATATATTCAGGATTTAATATATTAAAACATTTTAAATGATTAAATAATTTATCAAGCTTATTCCATTTTAGGGAATTGCTGTTGTTTGAAAAAACTAAATAAAGAGTTACAACTATATTTTAAAAGTACAGATTTTTGAAAGCAGGCTTTGAAATACTTAGTTAATCTACCCAGAAAAAAATCATAAAATAATCTTATAAATATTCTCAGAATATTACAACTGATAATGAAAAGTTGTGAGTAAAATTTCTCTGTAGAGCAAAAAAATTTTCACGCAAACACAATGGAATACTAATCAAGAAAAGTTGGAGAAGTATGATAACACGGGGAGATTTACATAAGATGATATTTGACTAAAATAGAATAACAAATAATAGTGCAAAAATCAGAGCTAGGCGAATACGCTATGAAATGTGAGGTAAAATAGTTTGGTGTTTATGAATTCTTTCCCCAACCTACTCTTAGTGTACTTTCATAATTTTTGAAGAACATCTTCTGTCTGAACAGTTTTCAACGATGGCCTCCTGAGTGGTATTGTGGCCCATCAACTGATCTGCTACCCAGAGGTCGGCAGTGTGAACCCTCCCCCTGCTCCGTGGGAGAGAGATGGGGAAGTCTACTTCCACAAAGCTATAAATCCCAGACTCCCAAAGGAGCAGCTCTGCTTGGTCCCTCCTGGGCTTTAACGAGGAGTCCTACATGACAGTCGGAGAAAGTATGACATTTGACAGATGCTTGAAACGGAGCTCAATTTTAAGTCTTGTACCTACTGTTATCGACAACCACTCGAAAATGGTATTGATTATGAGAAATCCTGATGGCATAGTGGTTATGTGATGGGCTGTTAATCTCAAAGTCCACAGTTCAAAACCACCAGCTTGTTCTGCAGGAGAAAGACGAGGCTTTCTATCAGAATAAGGTGGCGATGAGGAGGAATCAACTAGATGGCAGAGAGTGAGTGTGTGAAGCCTTTGATGCCCACTCTGAAGACAGGCAGTTCTACTCTGTTTCATCCCCTCCCCCACCATCATAATAAATTACAGATTATTATTTTATATCTCACACCACTGTGAAGACAGACAGATCTACTCTGTCCCACAGGGGCGCTAGGCGTCAGGATTGATGTCCGTGAGTTTTCTAGTTAATATATTTTATCTGCCTTTAGATTTTTGTATTTAGCTTCCACTGTTATCCATAGCCCTCTGCAGATCAGATGTTCACAATTTAAGCGCTGACACTATTCCCTCCATTAGATTTGAATTATGTTATTCACAAGCCTTGGATCACACAGGCTGGTGCTTCTCCCATGTGCATTTAGTTGATGCCTCACTCTCTATGGAGACAGTAACTGGATGGACAATTACCTAGGTTGGATGACAGGGGAGGCAGGTGGAAAGTGGCGAGTGAACAACAGAGACTGCAAGAAAAAAGAAAATGTTCTAAAATTGATTGCACAACTCTTCTTAATATGAGTGAACTGTTCAATTATGTGTTCTGTAAATTACATGCCAAGAAAATGACTTTTAAGTAGTTTAAAAACAAGACTTTAAGACCCCAGATGCGGGTTGAGCCCCGGTGGCGTAGTGGTTGTGTGTGGGACTGCGGCCCACTGGGACGGAGGTTCAATTCCAGCACTGGGGCTGGGCCTCCTACTCCCACCACCGGAGAGCAGTGATGCCCCACCCCCCAAAAAAAAGACCCCAGACGCTCTTGTTTCTGGTAGCGGGATACCATCTAGCTTCTTTTTAAAAAAAAATAATTTTATTGGGGCCTCTTAACGCTACTACAACATTCAGTACATCATTTGTATCAAGCACATTTGCACACATGTTGCCACATACATTTCAAAAGATTTTCCACTTGAGCCCTTGGTACAAGCTCGTCTTAAAAAAAAAAAAACTCCCCTTTCCCCTCCCTCCCCATTTTTTTTAATGAATAATTTTATTGGGGGCCCATACAACTCCCATCACAATCCCTAACAACATCAGTTGTATGCAGGTCACTTTTACACACCCATTGCCATCATCATTCTCAAAACATTCTCCCTCCCTCCAGGCCCCCATTATCAGCTCCCTGTATTACCCTTCCTCCCTCCTCCCCCTTGAACCCTTAGTAATTTACAAATTATTTTTTTCAACCTGTACACTGTACAATGTGTCTCAACACTCACGTCCGTGTTGTCCATGTCCCAGAGAGGAGGCTACGTGTAGATCTCTGAAGTTGGTTTTCCCTTTCTATTCCTCCATCCCTCCACCCTCCTGGTATTACCACTCCTATTACTAGTCTTGATGGATCATCTATCCTAAGTTTCCCATGTTTTCAGCTTCACTGTACATCTCCTGGTCTAGCTGGATTTATGTGGTAGAATTGGGGTCATGATAGTGGGTGGGAGGCAGCATGGGAACTAGAGGAAGGTTGCATATTTCATAGCTCCTACCCTGTATCTTAACTGGCTCATCTCCTCCTTGTAACCCCTCTGCAAAAGGATGTCACCTCACCTATTGATGGGTTTGGGGTCCCCAATCTGTACTCCCCCTCATTAATAATAATATAATTTAGCTCATTGATGCCTGGCACCGGATCCCTTCACCACCTCATGATCACACAGGCTGGTGTGCTTCTTCCATGTGGGCTTTATTGCTTCTGAGCTGAATGGTCGCTTGTTTACTCAAGACTTTAAGACCCCAGACACTATATCTTTTGGTAGCTGGGCACCGTCAGCTTTCTTTACCACATTTGGTTATGCACACATTTGTCCTCAGCGATCATATCAGGAAAGTGAGCATGCAATGTTATGCGTTTTAGTTCTTGAAGCCTGATATCTCATCCCTTTGACACCTCATGATTCATGTGCTAGTGTGATTAGTGATTAGTGATTAGTGTGCTTTTTCCTTGTGGGCTTTGTTGCTTCTGAGCAGTTTCTTCACCACATTTTGTTCTACAGTTATATAATTTCTTCATGAGGTGCTCACTTCGGCAGCACATATACTAAAAATTTCTTCATGAGGGCAAACATTGGAGTATGGACAGCATGGAAATGGATGAAGGGACACACTGGACAGAGTATGATATGAAAGAGAAACAACAATGTGTAAATTATTAAGGCTTCATGGGGAGGGGTTGGCGGGAGGAAGGGGAAATATGGGGAGCTGGTACTAGGGGGCCTAAGTGGAGGGAGGATGTTTCAGGAGTGATGATGGCAACAGGTGTGCAAATGTGTTATGCATACAATTGATGTATGTATTGATCATGATGGGAGTGGTATGAGTCCCCAATAAAATGATTTAAAAATAAAGGAGGGGGAAAGGAACTTATACCAAGACCTCAAGTAGAAAACATTTGAAAATGAAGATGGGAACATGTGTACAAATATGCTTGATACAAATGATGTATTGAATGTTATAAGAGTTATGAGTCCACAATACAATTATTGGAAAAAATTTTTTAATTGAGTTGACTCCAAAAATGGCTATATAAGTTTGCTTTCTCACCAATAGAATACGAAAGTGTCCATTTCCTCCACAATGCTTAATTTGGATATTTTAACTTATTATTATTATTAATATTACCAATGTCATTAATGGGAAAATAAAATCTTGTCATTGTTTGGAATGTACTGTAGTGACATGAAAAATTAGACTCTCATCTGGAAATTTGCAGTCAAGCTTGAATTTTTCTCATAGTTGAATTAGCCTGTCTTCATTTTCTGGCTTAACGGAACCAGCATTAACCCCTCATTTTATTCGTCCAGTTTGGGGAGACTTCCCTCAGTTTACACCGTGAAGCTCCTTAATATCTAATCTGGGAAATGGCCGAGAAGCACGTTCTTCAACCTGGTGCAGGGAAGCACTGCGGTCCTTGTCAAACTTTGAGTTCGAGATCCAGAAATTGACATTGCTTGGCACAGACACTATCATTGCAAGTCCCCATTTTTGTAAAGGTTGAACAGAAACACATGCGGTAACAGTTTGTTTCCTATGCCCTTAGTCTACTAGAAACGTTGGTTGCTATCAAGTAAAACTCTTAGCAAGTCTAGCTCTATTGGGATTAAATGCAAATGAGAAGGATTCAGTTACCACAAAGTTAATTCCCTTTGATTGCTTCTCACAGATCTTTAATTCTCAAATGGTTTATCTGGCCACTGTGAATACAGAGTAATTTGAATGAAATAAATAGAATGTGGAAATAGCCAACAATCCAAGGAGGAAATTGCAGCTAGAATCCAGGGAGGAAGTGCTTCCCCAGCCCGAAAGTGAAGCTGCGAGAGAGCTTGTAGATGGCTCTGTTTGTAACCAGAGTAATTAGTCTTCCTGCACAGACTTTTCTCCTTAAGTGAGCTTCTTGTTTTAAACTCTCGCATTCTCCCCTCTTCTGATTATGTGGAAAACTGACACTGGACTTTAAAAGGCACAATTTCATGGCTTTCTTATATATGATTTAGGCCCCTGTGAACCCAGCCATCAATGTGGGGGACACCTGCCACGCCTGGGATGAAGTTGCCTATGTGGCAAGACCCTGCCTATTGGAATCTCAGTTCAGGGGCCTGAAAGCTGAGCTCTTGGCTTTTCACCCACAATTGGTAAACTGGGCAAGGAAATCCTCCCCTTGGGTTTCTATGGGGAAAAGTGAATTCTGCAAATCATATTGTCCATATTCTTTGTCCATATTTGCATGTGCTGCCGTTGTATGTTTTACTGTGTGAAATCCGGAATGGGTGACTCTATGGAGACAGAAACTGGAGGGACCATTACCTAGGTTGCATGACAGGGGAGAAGGGTGGAAAATAAGTAGCTAGCAACAGAGAAAGAAGAAAGTGTTCTAAAATTGACTGCACAATTCTTCTAAATATGAGTGAACTGTTGAATTGTGTGTTCTGTAAATTGCATGCCAAGAAAACTACTTTTAATAAAAGATTGCCCTAAATCAGTGGCTCTCAACCCGTGGGTCACAACCCCTTTGGGGTCAAATGACTCTTTCCCAAGGGTCGCCCGATTCATAACAGTAGCAAAATTACACCGATGAATGAGCAGTGAAAATGGTGTTTTGGTTAGGGAAGTCACCGCCACATGAGGAACTGTATGAAAGGGTCGTGACATGAGGAAGGTTGAGAACCCCTGCTCTAGGTGAAAGACGGGGTGAGGAAACTGGTCTTAATTAAATAAAACACTCTACTGTATTCAATCTTTCACAAATACTTTGGAACGAAAGTCATCACTTAAGAGGTGTTGTTTCTTGATATGTGAGACACATTCCAATCAAACTCTTTAAAAAGATGACATTTCTGTCTCTTTAAAACCAACAAATAGTGCTCGCTTCAGTGGCACATAGAGTAAAATTAGGACGATACAGAGAAGATTACCACAGCCCTTGCGCAAGGATGGCACATCGATTCAAGAAGTGTTCCATATTTTTAAAAAAAACAACCAACAAATATGCATAAAAACCCAGTTGGAATCAGCAATTGGATTCCAACTCTTGTGTGTGTGTGATGGGTCTCCAGCCATTCTCCTCTGATGCTGGTGCATGGGTTCAAGCCACCACCTTGAGGTGGACCCAAATCAAATGACTGGTCAGCCAAAAAAAAAAAAAAAAAGGAAAAAGGACGATGTTCACGATGGATCAATACAGGGACTTCAATCATGGGCTCCAGAGTGACAAGCGTTGTGAGGACGGTGAGAACCTGGCAGTGTTTCCTTCTTTTGTA
>PVJH01035488.1:0-19680 GCA_004026705.1 Nesogale talazaci
GTGTACATGTTCTGGTATGGTCAGATTTGTAAGGTAGGCTCAAGATCTCATTGGCTATAACCAGAATGACATGATAGCTGGAGGTTGGGGGAAGAAAGCATTAAAGAACTAGAGGACAGTTGTATGTTTTATCAGTGCTGTACTGCACCCTGACTGATTTGTCTCTTAGTTGTGACCCTTCTGTACAGGGATATCCGATTGTCTACAGATGGGCTTTGCAGCTGAGTCTCCATGAGGTGCCAAAATCCATTATATTGGGGAGTCTCTTTAACAAATGGTGCTAGCGAAATGGTATCACTTGCACAAGGTATCACCCATACCTCACACCATATACAAAAATGAACTCAAGGTGTCTCAAAGGCTATGCATCAAACTTAAGATTATAAAGAAAAAAATAGAGGCAAACCTAGGTGCCCTAATTTGTGGCATAAATACTGAATCAAGCACAACTAAACCTGCACAGACAACAGAAGATAAGCTAGATGACTGGGACCTCCCCCAAATTAAACACTTGGCTCATAAAAGGACTTCTCCAAAAGAGTTGAAAAAAAAAAAAAGAGAGAGAGAGAGAAGGACTGAGCCCTGGTGGCGTAAGTGGTTGAGTGTGGGACTGCAGCCCGCGGGCTTGGCAGTTCAAATCCAGTGGCGGCTCTCAGGAGAGGCACTGAGTAGTGCCCATGACCACCAGAGGCAGTGATGCCCACAAAAAGAGAGAGAGAGAGAGAGAAATTCTAATTTAGGAAAACATTTCTGGCAGTGACATACCCGACCAATCTCTAAAGTGCAGAGAAACAATCCACGCATCATCAACAAGACAAACAATCCAATGAAAAAGTGGCTCAACAGACACTTCACTCAAGATGGCAGTCAGGTGAGCAAGAAACAGACAAAGACGTGGATCATAAGCTGTTAAATGACAGAAAAAAAATTCCCTGCCATCGGGTCTATTCCGACTCACCACGACCCGATAGGACAGGACAGAACGGCCCCTGTGTGTTTCTGACACCAAATCATTATGGGAGGAGACAGCCTTATCTTGCTCCCACAGAACGGCTGGTGGTTTTGACTTTGCGGCTATCAGCCTTTGTGGTAACTCGGGACGCCACCCGGCTTATAGCATAACAGGCTTCTAAAGGGGAAGGCAGTACCCAATTCAGCGAGGCCAGCACATCCCAACCCAAGGGCAGGGTAGACCCTGAGAGGTGCATGTATTAGTCTGGGTTGACAAGGGAAACAAATCCACAGAGACACATAAGCGAGGTTGAGATGCAAGAGCAATCGAACATTGGGAAACCCTCCCCGTCTGGTTCGGATCAAGTCCATACGTCTGATATTAGCTCATATGCCTGATACCCATCTATGACACCCTCTTCAGACTCACGAAATACATGACACCGAATGCAGGACGATCACAGGCCAGTGAGGTAGAATGTCTTTGGTTCCAGTGGCGTTGTAAGGATCTCAGCACTGGCAGAGGTCTCCGCATGGCTTCTCCAGATCCCAGGGTCTATCAGCGTAGTGCCATGGGTCCTGTCAGTAGGGCGTCTCTCAGGGAGTGAGTCTTGTCAGTAGAGAGTTTCAAAAAAAAAGTGAGCAGAGAGAGAGACTCCAAGGAGAAAAATATAGAAATTCCCAGAATTCTCAGGAGAAGGCCCTGCTCACACAAAGGTCTCACTGGCTAAATCCAGAATGACAGGCTAGACTCCATCCCTCCACTCAATCCTCAAATCGACACCAGATTATTTAACAATCACAGTGCACAGAAGTCAAAGGTAGCCGAGGTGTGTGCCACTAGAAGGGGGCTTCGGAAAGTGTGTGGGAAGCTCTGTGATGTTTTGTAGCCCCCTCATGTGCACACGCCCCTGCAGCAAACAAGAACGGAAGCTGAACGGGCACCCCCAACAGTATCAAGACAGGTTTGGCGGAGGACGTCTCTCCACCTGTATCTGAGTTTGTGCACAGTAGTAGGCCACATGGGGGCACAGCTATGGGAGCTTCAGCGCCATCGCCGAACACCGCAAGGGAATGAAGGAGTCACCAGGGAAGTCATCCAGGTCAATTGGCAGAAAGGACAGAAAAAGAGACCGGTGGGGCACAGGTACTGAGAAACAGGCTTTCTTGGGAGGCGCGGTCTGCTGGGCTTCTCCAGGCTGAAGGAAGGTCGGAGAAGCAGAGAAGCCCCAGCATGAGGGTGCCGTGAGCAGATACAACTCAGGGGGTGGGATTCTTTGTCCACCTGTCCCTGGGAGCCCCAATGTCTGGTGACTGCAGTAGGGAGAGCATTGTGTATTGTCCTGATTGGCAAATTTGAATGAGGTGGGGGGGTGACGTGATCTCTGAATGCTCACTGGAGGGTTCTTTGTGCTCAAGGGGAGTTGGGGGTTGTTGTTGGTGATGGTGGTGGAGACAATCCATGAGCAAGAAGCATTCTGAATGGCCAGGTACCATAACCTACGTTAGCCAGCAGCAGCGGAGGTCTTGAAAGCTTGCAAACAGCCATCTCACATGCAACTGTCAGTTTCTCCTAGCCTGGAACAAAGAAAAGTGAGGAAAGCCAAAGGTTCACAGGGACGATTGGTCTGGAGGATAATGGGCCACGGCAAGCCCAGGTTCTGGTCTCCACTCCCCTGAGACCAGAACTAGACAGTGCCCAACTCCCACAGCCAATGACTTTGCTCAGGACCACAAGAAGAAGTCCTGGTGAGAGAGGGAGGGAAACCCAGAACAAAATGCGAACTGGTGACAAAGACCCGGCCTTCTGGACAGACAGAGACTGCTGGAACTCCAAGAGTATAGCCCTTCAAACCTGGACGGGAACTCACTCTTGTTCATGGCCTTGCCATGAAACAGACGGGCCTCTTCTGTGGACAGTCACGCTCGTGAGGAAGGTGGGCCTTAAACCGATGAACCATCGAAGCCCAAGGGGGAAGCGTGTGCTTCAACGTCAACCACATTCAGAAGGTGAGAAGGGACAGGAAAGAGGATGAACACAAATGGGGAGTCCCTTCTCGGGAAGCAGGGGGGCCCAAAGTGGTGCTACATGGAGGGGGTCGCAACCCAGGTCAAGAAGCAAAAAATGTGTGTAAGTTGGTAAGTGGAAAACATTTGGTTTGCCAGGTCATACCCCAACCCCAATTCAAACAAAACAAAACAAAGGCAGCCTTGGAAATGCCGTGGGCAGTGCGAGGCTGTCCTCAGGGTCACCAAGAATAGGCATGGCTTGAATGCAGTGGGGCTGCCTTGGTGGCTTCTCCATCCTGGAAGCCCCTCTTTCAGATGGCACAGTTGGGTGGCGAGAAGGGCACCCAAGCAGGTTCTGGAGTCTGCCTCTCTTGGCTTAGCGGTCTGCCCAGGCGGAGCTGGAACCTGGAAGTTCTTTGTCCACCTGAACCTGGTGGGCCAGACGTCTGGGGAAGCCACCTTTCAGCCCAGACTGGTAGATGTGGCCGTGGTGGTATGGAGCCAGCCTGAGTGGCTGGGGAGCATATGTGTGTGTGTGTGTGTGTGTGTGTGTGTTGACCTTTGTTCTCAAGGACTCTGAGCACAGAGAGGAGGGACCATTTTTTCTCTATGGCCCCAGTTTCTCTGGCACAAACAACTCTGAGCTAGGCCTGGCTGCGTGTCCAGTGTCTGTCACAGAAATCCCGCCTCTTCCCAAAAGATCCAAAACAGAGATTCACTAAACTCCAAGCCCCTGAGGACATTCACCCTTCCTGGGGGAGATAAGGAGGAGGAGGAAGCCCCTGGAGATGATGGAGAGACACAGGGGCGGCAACAATGGGTTTGCCAGGTAGGTACCATGTTTCCTCAAAAACAAGACCCACCCATAAAATAAGCCCCAGCAGGATTTCTAAGCATTTGCACAATATAAGCCCTACTCAGAAAATAAGACCTAGCGATGGGCGTGGCCACGCAGCGGCTCTGCACAACCCGTGCATTTTGTCGTGGAGAAGTGACAAAGACAGGCAGCCCTTCTCATCTGCCCCGTCGTGACTGATCTGCAGGCTCTGCATAGTGCAATAAATAAGCCCGTCAAAGAGCACTTGCACATGGAAATTAACGACTACATTGAAAATAGAATGACAGGAAATCAGTGTGGAAACTTTGTGAGGCCTAACCTGCAAGAGGTTGTGATTTGGGTGAAGAACTCATGGGGTAAAATCACAGACAGTGTTGTTATCCGCGCACTCCGCGCAGGTGACATGGGTAAAAACCGCTCATTGAATGGCAGTGCTCTTGCTCGACATGAGAGATGGGGGCCAGTGGTTCTAAGGAAATAGAGTTGCAAGAAATTCAGGATGGAATTCGGAGTTTGGGGAGTTATGGTGATGTTCCAGAAAGATGACCTAAGCCTATTTGAATCAATAGATAGTTGTACCATATTTTTTAAAAAATAGCACATCCCCTGAAAATAAGCCCCAGGGTGTCTTCTTGTGGAAAAATAAATATAAGACCCTGTCTTATTTTCAGGGAAACACGGTAGCTTAGGGACGGGAGTTGTCCCTTCCATGTCTCCAAAGACCCTGTAGAGGAGGTTGGAGAGAAATCAGGCAACCGTTAGACACCTATGGACACTTCAAACGGAGCATGCTCACATTCAAGCGCCAGAGCCAGGTGGGAGACACACCAAACTAGGCCCAGGTTCATGACATCACCCAGGTAGACCTAACTCATCAAGGGGGTCAACCAACACCATCAACCATGGCTTCTCCCAGCCAGGGGCCGGGCTAGATCAAAGGCCGGGAGCACACTCTGGGACGCTCTCTTACGCTGCCACTGGTCAGAGGCAGAGGGAAGGGGAAGGACTCCCTCCCTTGCACAGGCTCCTGCTCCTGGTCTACCCAGGGCCCAAGGCCTCTGGGCCCACATGCTCTTAACCTATAGGGTTCTTGGGCTTCTGGCCTCCTGGGATTTCTGCCCCCTACCCACCCAGTTCCACACATGTGGGTGTTCTCTTTCCCTTTGTTTGGGCCCAGCTGCGAACCCCTGTGAGACTGTAAAACCAGAAACTTGCCCTGTCCTTCATTAAAACCCACTTGGGGCATTAAAAAAAAAAAAAAATAAACTTGAACACCACCCTCACTTGGCTTACAAAATGGACTTCAGTGTGGATTCTTTCATCGTGGGAAGCCAAGAACCGAGGTCTCGCCCCTTGGCTGTGAGGCTGGCAGGGGCCGTGGTGAGCCTGGACCTCTCAGCGGCACCTGGCGACTGGCTGGAGAACTCGCCGTGGTTGGCGGGCAGAGTCAGCGTGTGCCCGTGGTGCCCACTACCCTGCCCTTTCTGGCTCCATCCTAACTTCCTCCATCCTGCCTTCTGGCCGTTGAGGATGGCTCTTCCCCCGCAGGCCCTTCCCTCTGCCTAGTCTGCTGGATCATGTTCTCCACCCTCCCCACCTCTGCCCCCTTTGCCCTTCCCTCTGCCAGGCTCGAAATCCACTGCCACCAAGTCGATGCTGACGCCCGGTGACCCTTCAGGACAGAGTGGAACTGCCCCTGTGGCTTTCCGAGACGGCCACTCTTGGCAGAAGGACAGAGTCTGTCTCCCCCTCAGAGCAGCTAGTGGTTTCAAACTGCCGACCTTGTGATGCGCAGGGTAGCATGGGACCACGTACCCAGCAGCTTTCTGAACATCCCCTCCTGCCTCCCAGCTCCGCTCCCTGATCTTCCTGGTGTCTCTCCACCCTGCACCCAGGGATCCCTCAGCACCCACATCTGGGCATAGCTCTGCCTGCAGGAAGCCCCCTTCCTGGGGAACTCCTCCCCATCAGGTTCCACAGGGCCTGGTCCCCCTGAACACCCAGGGCAGAGGGACCTGCCGGGTCCCTCAACACACGCCTGTCCACATTTGGGGGCTGGGGGGCTGAGCCTGGGTGCCTGCGTGCCCGCCTGCCTTGGAGGGCACCAGCCGGGTGGTTCTGCTCCCCACCCCCCAATATACACACACGTAACGGAAGCTGATTGACCATTCATTGTAGAACCTGGTGGCACAGGGAAGTAAGCACTGGGCTGTACCCAGAGATCAGTGATTCAACGTCACCAGCTGCTCTGGGAGAAAGAAGGGGCTGTCTGTCTGCTCCGACCCGGGAAGATAGCCAGGCCCAGAGCCCCCGGGAGTTCTGTGGTGAAACCAGTGAGTTTGGGACTTACTGTCTGCCAATCCCCCCTTGCCATGGGTTGGGGATAGAGAGAGAAGAGGTGGGTCTCAGGGAGCCAGGTGTGGGCACCCGGGGCCACAGTGAGACTGCAGACGGCTGGCTCACAGGGCGGGCTTAGGACGGCTGCCTGGCAGAGGCCTCCTCAATTCAAGCCTCCTTCTTCAGGAAGGTTTGCCCCTGGGCGGGGTTCCCAGAGCCCGCCCTGCTCTCCCTCCCCCACCTCCTCCCCGTGATAGTGGGATGAAGACCAGCCAAGGTCAGGGCTTAGCCCCTCCAAAAGGAGCGCGGCACAGAAGGCCGCTCACTGAGGAAGTGCCAGGGCAGAATTCACACCGACCGAGTCTGTCATTCTGTCTGCAAAAGCTTACCCAGCAGCACAAGCGCCTCTTTGCAAACCACAGTCCAGCCAGGTGGCACGAACCAGGTCCCAACGCCCCCTGGCGCCCAGGGCTCCTCTGGCCTGCGTCCCTCCTGGTGCTGGCTTGGCGCCACCAAAGCTCCTCCCCCAGCTTGCCACCCAGCCCACAACCTCTCCTTCCTGGCGGGGGCTTTGAATCGCTCCCTGCCAGTGAGAAGGTCAGCGTCTAACCCACTGCACCAGACGGCCGTACCCCAGCCCTGGAGGCTTTGCACCAGGGGACTCCCCTGCTGTGGACCGAACAGTCTTGGGGCTTCTCCATGCCTCACGCCAGCAGGTGACCCTGCGTCCAGGGGTCGAGGAAGAACTCCTGCCCGGTTAGGCCAAGATGGACCCGATTGGGCAGTGCCGGAGCAAGTGTATTCACGACTGTCTGATTCAGGGAGCAAAATGCGGAGGTTCAGAAGGGCGCCCCCAGAAGCCAACTCCTGGCTATAGCTACGTCGCCCTCGATGTCCCTGGGTGTGAAGGAGAGGGGGCAGGCAGTCCGTTTCGGGAACATTCTTAGAGGGAACAGTTGTCCTCTGTCCTGCAAGGTCCCCGTGACTTGCAGCCGACTGGACCACCGGGGGGATGGTTTGGGGGGTGGGGGGTGAGTGATGAGCTCGGGTTGCTACCGGGAAGGTCAAAGGCACCCTGCGTAGATCAAAACCACCAATTGAAGAAAGAGAAAACATTTTACTCCTGTAAAGTCGCCACCCCGGGATCCCACCGGGCAGCTCTGCCCTGCCCTGAGTCAGCAGGGTCACTGAGTCAGCATTGGCCCGGTGGCAGTGAGGGACATGGAAGTGAGAGATATGGGGTAGTCAAGCAGTGACTTCATCTGAACCCCCTGGGCCGAGTCGACCTCGAGACACCAGGGACCCTGTGGAACAGGGTGGAACTGCCCCTGCGGATTTCTGAGGCTGTGGCTCTTTACGGGAATTGAAAGCCCCGTCTTTCTCTCACGGAGCGGCTGGGGGTTTCGAACTGCTGAACTTGAGCAGCCCAACACGTCACCACGAGGCCACCTTTGAAAGAGGTGTGTGTGGGGGGAAGACTTAAGAGGGACCAGAAAGTTTATCGAGCCTGCTCTCGGTTAATGGCCTCTGAGTCCCTCCCATGTACCCAAAGGCCAGCGAGCATGACTGATGGTTACAGCGCTCAGACGTTAATGGGAAGGCCAGCAGCTCAAACCTCTCAGAGGCAGCTTGGAAGAAAGATGAAGTCAACAGTCGGCTTCCATGACCCCCGCCCCCCGCCCCGCCTTGCAAAGCCGATGGGGCAGCTCCACTCCGTCCTGTAGGGTTCTAGGGTTCCACAACCACCAGCATCTCACGCAGAAAATCCCGGTGACTCCGGGTTTCAAGCACACGGCAGCTAACCCTACAGTGGGCGGTGTGAGCCCACCAGCTGCCCCGTGGGAGAGGTGGGCGTCTGAGTCCATGAAGAGGACAGCCCTGGAAACCAAGCCTGCCGGGCAGCAGTGCTCTGTCCTGTAGGGTCCCCTCCGGGGGACTCGGTTCACTGGGGGGACCTTGTTCCACGCGTTATAGCTGTTGTCAAATGATCTCAGTTCCTGGTCTTCCTGCTCTCCCACTGCCACCCACAATCCATCCTCGACGAAACAGACGATGGTATTTTTAAAACCTGACTCAGATCTGAAGAGTCCCCTCCTGAACAAAATAGAAAAAGCTAAGAGATCCAGAGATGACTGGTGCAGAGGCCCAGGGAAAACAGAGACCTCTGAGAGTGAAGGGCAGGAGAACTGGGGTGTGTGTGGAGAGGAGATAGGGGCCAGGGGGGCTGGCAGGGAGCAGGGAGGCCCCAGGAGCGTTCTTTGGAAACTTGATTGACATCTAATCCGCACACCACCCAAGGCTTTTCGTGAAAGTGTACAGTTCGATTGTTTCCAACGTCCCCAGTCAGCTTTAGGACATCTCCAGTCCTCCAAAAATGAAGCTAGAGCCTCATGAGCGATCACTCCCCATTGCTCACGCCCCAGGCCCGGCTCTGAAAGAGACAGAAATGGGCTCATTGCCGTGCAATGGGCTCATTGCTCTGATTCATGGAAGCCCATGTGTTGCACAAAGTGCCACTGCCCAGAAGGCTTTCTCTGAACACAAAAAACACCACAGTTTTGCTGCCCTATAATTCACCTATCATATAATTCAACAGATCAATCATATTCACAAAGAGTTCTGTGCTCATCATTACATTCAATTTTAGAACAATTTCTTCTTTCTTGGGGTCATTGTTATTCGTTTCCCGTTTCCCCCCACGTTCCCTGCTCTGCCCCCACGAGACCGCTAATCCAGTCACTGTCTCTATAGATTTTCCTCTGCGGGGTTTCACACGCAGAAAAACCACCAAAAAAGAAACAGCAACAGTAAACACAGAGAAAAACCTCACTAGAAAGGAAAGCAGAACAGGTTCAGAAGTAGAACAAACTGAAGAAGGGCAAGCCCATGGTAAGGCGTTCTATTTTAACTGACCTGCCTCTGCGCGATCCGCTTTCCAATCCACTCTGCAGAAGAGCGAGACCAGTCACCTCCTTGGTGTGTGGTCAGAAGGCATTCAGCAGGGGCTTAAACCACGTATTTCCCCCTCCGTTCTTTCCTTTCCTTTCCTAATTGAAAAAGTTTATATTTAGCGTTAGCCAGCTGGGCTCAGTTTCGATGATTCCAATTGTGCTGGCAACATCTAACGAGTCATAGTCAGAAGCCAATCAAACACACGCCTGCTTCTCACCAGGAGGCCTGGTCAAGGTGTTGAGCTTGGCTATGTCAATGTCATGGGGCTTCTTCACAGCCTGTTGGATCTGGTGTCTGTTGGCTTTGACGTCCACCATGAACACAAGTGTGTTGCTCTCTTCGATCGTCTTCATGACAGGCTGTGGTCATGGGGAGCTGGGATCATGGTCCAGCTTCTTTCCCCTGGGGGCGCTCTTCCGAGGATCTCTGGACTGCCTTCTTAGTCTCAGGGTCTTGGGCCGCCGCCGGAAGGTGGGTGAAGTGCAGAGCTTCTTCTTTTTGTGGCTGTGGACATCTTTCCGCACGGCCTTCTTGGCTTTTAAAGCCTTGACTGGGCTGAACTCCGGTGGCGCCGTGGTTGCGTGTGGGACTGTGGCCCGCGGGGTTGGCGGTTCAAATCCAGCAGCGGCTCTCCAGGAGCAATGCTGGGCTTCCTGCTCCCACCAGGGCAGTGATGCCCACAGACACACCAAAAAGAGCCTTGGCTTTGGCTTCCGTTTGGTGGGGTGGGGGCCGGCAGGAACTTCCTTCTTCGCCTTCAGCGCCATCTTCGTCAAAAGCCCTTTTTTTTTTTTTTAATTGTTTTTGTTTTGGCCATCACTGCCCTCTGGTGGTCGTGGGAGCTACCCAGCGCTGCTCCTGAGAGCCGCCGCTAGATTTGAACCGCCGAGCCCGCCCTCAACCATGCACACCACCGGGGCTCAGCCTTCTTTTTCTTTTTTAATGGAAACAACTTTCAAATGGATCAAAGGGGAGATCACAGGACATGGCATCGGCCCTGATTGGCTGTGCAATCTCCCTGTCTCCTAGCAAGGCTGCTGGGGTCAGAGGCGTTTCATGGGAGGCTTGCTCCAGGTGCGGACCCTGCAAATGGATTAGGTGTGGTCTTCCACTGTCTTCCAGGGCTTTCTGCAAACCGGGCGTTCACAGTTGAAGCTCAGATCCCACTCCCTCCTTAGGGTGTGGATCTGATCATTTATAATCCTCGGGTCACACAGGCCGGTGAGCTGCTTCCACGTGGACGTAGGGGATGCCACCTGTAGATGGCTGCTGTTTGAAGACAAGCCTTTAAGACCCGAGGCGCTGTTCCTTCTGGTTCCGGGCACCCTCTTGTTCCTTCACATTTTCTATAACACTTCTGTCTTCTTTGATCTCTTCAGGAGGGTGAGCAACAAGCAGAGCCAGGTCCTAAGAACTCATTGTACAAAGACTGCGGCTAGAATTAAATGCGAGCCGCAAATCCCACGAAGTTTTCTCTGTGATTGCCTAAGCAAAAGCCGACCACCAAGCCTTCCACTCCTATCTCACTTCTGTGATACAGCTGAGGGTGTCTGCATCGTCACATCCAAAGCGAGGAGAGTGACCGCCAAACCTCGGAAAGCCCTTGACAAGATGGACTGACCCAGGGGCTGCCACAATGGTCTCAAAGCCAAGAATAATGGCGCTCGACGGTCCAGCCTGAGCCCCCGGGACCTCGTCCTTGTTGTCAGGCAGGTTTTTTTTTTGTTTTTTTTTTTCATTTCAAGGAGGCCTATTTTATCCTTGGCGTCTTGTGGATTGCTGCACGGCAGCGGCGGTTGCTGGTTAGGTGCCCTGAGTTGGTTCTGGCTCATCACGGCCCTGCGTGCAAGAGAACAAAACACTGTCCAACCCCCGCTGTCCTCACAATTGTTCCTATGTTCAGGGTCGTCGTGGTGGTGGCAGGACCTTCTCCTCCTCCCTTTCCTCCCCCTCCCCCCTTCTCGTTATTTTTTATCCAGCATTTGTGGACGTTTAAAACACCAGAGGTTTAGGTTCCTTTGCTGAAAGCATTGCGTTAGGATTTGAATGAGCAAATGGATTTCTCATTCAGGAATTTCTTTTCTATTCTATTCTATTCTTTTTTCCTCATTGAGAATTTTTTTCTTTCTTTCTTCCTTTCTGTTTCTCCCCCCCACCCCCCACTTTTCCCCATGGCATTAGTTGCAAACCCCCCCAGTGTGACAACATTCTTCCTGCTTCCTCCTGGGTTCCCCGTTTCCATTCTGCCTCTGTTTGGGGGCACATGCTGCCCTTTAGGGCCCAGGGTGATTTCGCTGAAGAACAAGCTCATCGCAGGTGTTAGTCATTAGGCCCTCACAAGCCTCCTGTGGGGCTGAAAGGTGGTCTCCACGTTTGAAGGGTGTCTGAGGGGGGAGGCTGTCGGGCCAGAAGCTTGGTCTGTTTTATGATTGTGCATTTCATCCTGTGTTCTCTTCCCACCGTGTGTGCTCCTTTGCTTTCTTCCCAGAGCTGGGGAACATCCTGATACTTTGAACTCTTTATCTCTAGGGACCTTTACCCCAGGTCAACACCCACACCAACACCCACACCCACATCCTCTTCTCTACCAGGAACTTCTCTACCCCTGGGATTTGACACAACTCAGACAAACCCCTCGTCCGACGGCTCTCAGAGGGGAGGGGTGCTGCCTACCGGGGCCATGGGTCGGGACCCAGTGCTGGTTTTCACAACTGGGGGAGTGTCGGTAGAATCTAGTGGGTGGAGGCCTGGGATGTCCTTCACTGCTTATAAAGCCCTAGGAAGAGTTCTGAGGAGATCCTGTTGGAAGGTCTAAGAAGCAGGGAGTCCAAGCAGTCAAAGGGGTGAACTCTGAGAAGGCCACGTCACATCCCTGCAAGAAAGGAGGCCTTGTCATCCAGCTTTGGGGAATGCTGTTGGCAGTGGCCTCAGCTGAATTCAGCACCTCACGCTAAGCCATGCTCCTCCCAGAGATCCAGGGGAGGGGGCGTGTCAATTAAGGATTAAGAAGTCTGATTCTCTTCAGGGCCTCCCAGGAAAGCTTGTATCCCAGATCTCCCATGCCTCCATCTAAAGCTACACACTGAATCAGCGGTGTGTGAGTCCAGGTAGACTAGAGAAACAAATTCATAAACACGCATATGGATATAAGGGAAAGGTCTATGTACAAGAGGACTGGAACATTGAGAAAGCACCCCAGCCCAGTGCAGTCCAAGGTCATAAATCCGATATTAGCCCATATGTCTGATACCAGTCTATAAAGTCTCCTTCAGACTCACGAAGCATGTGCAATGACACCAGGACAATCACAGGCCAGTGGTGCAGAGTCTTGTGTATCCAGCAGCAGTAGAAGCCTCTTGGCACTGGCAGGGGTCTCCCCATGGCTCCTTGTTTCCAAGGCTCAGGGTCCATCAGCAGTATCCATTGGTGGTAGAAGCATCTCAGTGCTAGCAGGGGTCTCTCTGTGGCTTCTCTGGCCCCAGAGATCTGGTTCCATCAGGGCAAGCCCATGTGGCTTCTCCTCTGGCTCCTCCAGTCTCCAGGAATCAGGATCGATCAGCATGCTGTCATCTCATCTTGTCAGTAGTTCGTCTCCCAGGAACTCAGTCAAGTCTCTCTTCTCCAGTTGGGAAATACCACGAGACTTCCCAGAATTCTCAGGAGAAAACTATGCCCACACAGAGGTCTCATTGGCTATCTCCAGATTGACAGGCTAGACTCCACCCTTAAGCTCCCAATCAAGAAACTGACACACGAGTACGTAACTGCCACAAGCGGTTTTCAACCTGTGGGTCGTGACCCCCTTTCACAGGGGCTGCCCGATTCCTCACAGTAGCAAAATGATAGTGATGAAGTAGCAATGACAATGATGTTATGGTTGGGGGGGGGGCGGTCACCACCACATGAGGGTCATGGCATGAGGAAGTCTGAGAACTCCTGCTCTAAATCATTCCATAACTTACTGTACCCAAAGAAAAAGCCACCCTTCAACCTCTCCCTCTCAACCTGAGAAATCCCTAATGGTTTTTGGTTTCTGGAGGACAGTAGGCTTGGTAAAGTCGAAGATCATGGCCAAGGAGGAAGACCCTCACTGAGACGGATGGAGACATGGTGGCTGGAACAGAGCGGGGATTGTGAGGACAGCACTGTAGCACTGGGAGGTGCTCACTCTGCTGTACAGTGGGTCGTTGGGAGTCAGAATCTGCTTGATGGAAAACAACAACAACAACAACATAGGGTTGCTTGTGAAGGCTTGGTGACACAGCAGTTAAAAACTTAATGGAGGGCTGAGCCCCGGTGGCGTAGTGGTTGTGCGCGGGACTGCGGCCCACTGGGACGGAGGTTCAATTCCAGCAGTGGGGCTGGGCCTCCTATTCCCACCACCGGAGAGCAGTGATGCCAAAAAAAAAAAAAAACTTAATGGAAAGATTGACAGTTCAAATCCACCCAGGGGCATCTAGGAAAATAAGCTTGGTGGTCTGCGTCCATTGGCTTTCCTTTCCCTGCCATCAGGACATTGCTGACCCAGAGGACTCTCTAGGACAGGGGGTTTCAACCTGCCTAAATGCCGTGACCCTTTCATACAGTTCCTCATGTTGTGGTGACCCCATAGGTGGGTGTGGTGGTCTTGTGCTTATGTTAATTTCATGATTGAGATGTAGGGGTGGACGCTAGTCTGTTAATCTGGAGATAGCCATTGCATAGCCAATGAGGCCTCCGTGTGGGCGTGGCTGTCTCCTGAGACTTCTGGGAAATCTCGCACTATTTCCCTCATGGAAATGAGAAGCTATCTCCCCAGTTGTTGGGAGTCAGTCTCAGAGACAACGAACTATGGACAAGACAAGATGGCAGCGTCCGAGGAGCGGGAGGAGCTGGAGGAGAAGCCACACGGCCTTCCCCTAATGGAACCAGACCTCTGAAGCTGGAGAAGCCACGTGGAGACCCCAGCCAGCACTGAGTGGCCTCTGCCACCACTGGATGCTGTTGATGGACCCTGAGCCCTGGAAGCGAGGAGCCATGAGGGGACCCGTGCCAGCACCCACTGGTTTGTGACTTTGTGAGTTGGGAGGAGACTTTATAGACTGATGTCAGGCATATGGGCTAATATCGCACTTATGACTTTGAACTGGACTGGGTTGGGATGCTTTCTTAATGTCCCATTCCTCTTGTATAGAAACCTTACCCCTATATCCATCTGCATGTCTATGAGTTTGCTTCTCCAGTTTACCCAGACTAACACAGGGGGCGTATTTGCATGTGGGTGGACTGACTGGAGGCAGATAGTGGAACGGTTCCCAAGGCCATTGGAAACATGGTTTCAGGCGACGCCACAGATTGAGAAGCACTGCTCTAGGACACGGTGGAATTGCTCCCAGGGTTTCTGAGACTGTCCTTCTTTATGGGAGTAGAACGCCTCATCTTCCGCCCATGGAGTGGTGGGTGGTTTTGAACTGCCGCCCTTGTGACTGACAGTCCAACATGTAACCATCATACCAGGAGGGCTCAGCCTTCAAAGCCCTGTGGAGTAATCTAGTCTTCGCACACG
This sequence comes from Nesogale talazaci, assembly GCA_004026705.1. Taxonomy (NCBI): domain Eukaryota; kingdom Metazoa; phylum Chordata; class Mammalia; order Afrosoricida; family Tenrecidae; genus Nesogale; species Nesogale talazaci. The sequence continues at coordinate 14,634 of PVJH01035488.1, forward strand.
GGCTCACCAGGAGCTGGACGACACTCCCTGGCATCTAGCAGCAATGACCTATTCCTGTATCTGAATATGTGAGATCAGATCGGATTTGTTCTTTCGTGATTGAGTCCTCACCCCCAGAGTGATGGGCTCCCCGTCCCTCTAGGTCGTAGCCTGGATCAGGACTTCATTTCTCTGTGAGATGGAGGAACAGTCTGCTGTCTGAACGTGAACGGGCCACATGGTCTTCACCCACCCCTCTGCTCATGCGCGCAGGCACTTTTTGGGAAGCGCTGCAAGATCCACAATCAGAAAGAAGAACACCATGTGGCCCGAAGATGGATATTCGCGATGCCGAGGCGAACAGCAGTTCAGGAGGGTGGCCCCTTCTTGATCGTGAAGAAGCACTGAGTGTCCACCCGGGTCCCAGCCACGCTCACTGTTCTCACGTCTACAAACCCTTCAGGGGTGGTAGATAATTTTACGTCAGCTTGAAGATATCAGAGAGTGTAAGGGTGGAGAAGAGGTGGGATTAGAATCGATGGTGATGATGTATAGGCAGCTATCTTTAAAAAAGCAATTTAGCTATGGAAGTGTATGATATATGAATACTGTATCAAGAAAACTACTTAGAAGAAACAAACAACAAACAATAACAACAAAGGGTAAGGGTGGGATTCAATCGGGGATGTGGCCTTCTTAGACAAAGGAAACTGCCCACCCCCCTGCCCCTCACACTGCCATGTTGCCTTCCTGCCTGCTGGGATTCTGCCAGGGACCCTAAGAGTTACTCTCGTCCCGCCATGTTCCCCTGACCTTGGATGCTCTGCACTCACTGGTCCATGATCTCCCCGCCTTCTGCCTCTATCAGTGCATGTGGCTGTGTGGGTCTGAAGAGGGGCTTAGGGACTAGTCTCCGGCTCATGGACTTGACAGGCCTGGACTGGAAGATGTTCTTGATATATAATTACTTCTTGATATGAAGATCTTCCTTCTGCGTATATGATTGTCCTTGGATTGGTTTCTCTAGTTAAACTGGCTTAACACACCTTCTTACTGCAGGTTCCTGTGGTTCCCCCCGTCTGCTGGAGCTGAAACCCAGACAGTCAACAGTCCTGAGACCAGCTCTGGTGCTTGCTGTAAACCCATGAGAACAGAGGGCATCCACACCAAGACTCATACACGAGTGTTCGTTGCAGCTGTGTTCATGATAGTCAACAGAGGGACGGATAAATACAATGCGTCTACCCCTACCGTGACATGACTAACTGCCTGTCACTGTGATGCCTGCTGGGAGTTATGACACCATTATTTCAAATACCTGCAGGTAACCCCTGGAAAGGGCCGGAGATCCAATTTCACAGAGTAGATCATGAAAACACTGTGGGGCCCAGTAGAACGTTGTCTGATCCAGGGCTGGAAGATGATTCCTCCTGGCTGGAAAGCTCTGGAAACGCACAGTGGTTGCACTGATGGACCTAAGTGGACTGTCCTCTGTGAAGATGATGCAAGACCAGACAACGTCTTTGTTCTGGGGGGTCGTGGGGTCGCCATGAGGAACCGCCTCAATGTCACCTCAGTCACTCAAGCAGGAGTGGCGCTGAGAGGCAGGCAGCAACACAGAAACCTTGAGGAAGCCATGGGGCATGAGAAAAGTCGGAGGCACTGCATGCTTCTAAAGAAATGGCCCAACCAGGACATCCATAGAGACAAGTAGACTCATGGTTGCCAGAGACTCCAGGGAGAATCCCTGGGGGGGCAACTGGGAGTTGCCAAAGGGGGTTGAGGTTCTCATTTGGGGTGTGTGTGTGTATGTGTGTGTGTGTGTGTGTTGAAGAGTTCTGCAACAAAATGGTGGTTCCACGGCATCATGCAGATGATGAACACCGATGATCTATCTAATTAAAAATGGTCATGAGGATAAATCTTACATCAAAGAATAAGGGATGGAGGAGGGAACCGTCTCAGAGTGGGTCCCACAGTGGATCCCAGCAGGATTGAGCCACACCTGACCAGAGCAGAGAGCTGGTCATGAGTTCGGAGGCCTGGAGGGACCGTGGGTTAAGCCTTGGGCAGCTAACCTCAACGCTGGTGGTATAGACACGAGTGTGGCCCTGGGTTTGTGTGTTTCGCTTACTGCCTGTCTCTCTCACCTTTCCTGACTCAGTCGGCTTCCAGAGTGGTCACCACTCACGATACTGGGAGGGTGGAGGCAAGGTGGGGTATTCAGGAGAGAACCGATCACGAGGATCTACATAGAACCCCCTCCCTGGGGTACAGACAACAAAAAAGTGAGTGATGGGAGACATGGGACAGTGTACGATATGACAAAATAATAAAATTTATAAATTATCCAGGATTCATGAGGGAGGTGGGGGTGGGGAGGAAGGGGGTGGAATGAGGAACTGATTGCAAAGGCTTAAGAACGAAGCAAGTGCTTTGAGAACAATGAGGGCAACAAATGTACAAGTGTGGGTGGATGGATTGTGATAAGTGTTGTATGTGCCCCCAGTAAAGTGATTTTAAAAAATAACAATAATTCTTCATCCAACACCGATGCCACATTCTCCTTCATGAAATCCAGCTTCTCAGAGGATATTGCTCAGGACACAGATGGAATACGCTGGTCTCCGTCACGCCCTGACTCTTGCACAACACGGCCTCTCTGGATGGTGGCGTTGACCGGGAGAAACTCAGACACCAACGATCAAACCAAGATGGGACCATGGATGGTGGAGCCGGATGGTTTGCAGAGAGGCCCGTCTTCTAGGTGGTCCGAGCCATCAGGCACTCAGCCACAGCCGGCAGGTTGGTGGTCTGAGCTGACCTAGAAGTGACTCCAGGCACGCCCAGCAGGTCCCAGCCTTCCAGCCCCCCTGGAGCACCTTCTGCTCACTCACTCACCGGGGCTCGATGAATGAGAACCTAGGTCTGACGAACAGCACCACCGCTTTCTGCAGCTCGACGGGGAGGCCCAGAGGCTGCCCAGAAGGGTGTCCTCGTGACAGAGGACGTGGAATTCGCAGCCCCAGCGTGGCATGGTAGGACATGTGTCACTTCAACGCGGCGCAGGGGACTGTGCCTTTTCTCCAGAGTGAGACACACCTGGGGTTGAGTCCTGGCTCTGCCCATGTGGCTAGGTGACCTTGGGCAAGGGTGGCCGTTACCTAATCTGTCAACTTGAGCCAAGGGGTGGAGTCTAGCCTTTCAATCAGACCCTCTGTGTGGGCCTGGCCTTCTCCTGAGAATTCTGGGAATTCCTGTCTTCCTCCCTGGAGGTGGGACACACCCCCTCTCTGCTATACCTTCCTGTTGGCATGGGGCTGCCCTGATGGAGTCAGAGCCCTGGGACTGGAGGAGCTACGGGGAGACTCTCACCAGCACTGAGATGCTTCCACCACCACTGGGTCCACAAGACGTCTCACCCACTGGCCTGTGATCTTCCTGCATTCGGCACCATTGCATGACTGCCTGAGTCTGAAGAGGAATTTATGGATTAGTATTGACATACAGGGAAATATCGGACTTAGGGGCTTGATCTGGACTGGGCTGGGAAGTTTTCTTTTTTGTTGTTGTTGGGCATCACTGTCCTCTGGTGGTGGGAGTAGGAGGCCCAGCCTTTGCTCCTGTGGAGCTGGAATTGAACCTCCATCCCAGTGGGCCGAAGTCCCGCGCACAACCACTATGCCACCGGGGCTCAGCCGGGATGTTTTCTTAATGCACAATTGCTCTCTGAGATAAAGTTCTCTCTTATACCCATACACGTGTCTGTGAATTCGGACAAACACAGCAAAACACTCTGCGCCTCGGTTCTCTGATCTGTAAAACAGGTACCGTGACGGATCTTGCACGGAGCAGGACACAAAATGGCCATTCCACCGATGAGCTCATAGTGCTGTGCGGTGTTTTTATCGCTGTTGAAACCCTACCCTGCCAAGCATGCACCAATTTGTCCATTTCTGGATTGCTGGATTCACAGGAAGACCACTGCAATCAGGGAGTCACTCTCCTTGTTTCGGTTCCCCTGGGACACGCAGACGTGACGTTGACACACCAGACGGGGGCTGGCGGTGTGTGCAGTAGCAAGATGGAAGTGGCGTGAGCTATAGTGAGGACAAGCAGTATGTGACACAGGGACATGCAGGCAGCACATGCTGTTGGAGAATGGCACCAAGAAGCTTCTTGACGCAGGCTTGCTACAGTCCCTCAGCTTGTTTGTTTGTTTTAAAAAAAGCACTATCTGTGAAGGGTATTAAGATAAAGAACAGTAAGACCAGGACTGTCTGTTCATGCTTCAGATTGTACAGCCATTTTTTTTACTCACAGTTAATAACTTTGTGTGTGTGTGTGTGTGTGTGTGTGTGGCATCACTGCCCTGGTGGGAGTAGGAGGCCCAGCCTTGCTCCTGGAGAGCTGCTGCTGGATTTGAACCATCAACCCTATGGGCCGCAGTCCCGCACACCACCATTCGGCCACCGGGGCTCAGGCAGTTAATAACTTTTGTTTTGTTTTGTTTTTTTTGTTTTGGGTATCACTGCTCTCTGGTGGTGGGAGTAGGAGGCCCAGCCTTCGCTCCGTGGAGCTGGAATTGAACCTCCATCCCAGTGGGTCACAGTCCCGCGCACAACCACTACGCCACCGGGGCTCAGCCCCAGTTAATAACTTTTTATTGTATCATGAAAGACATTCTGAAGTGAACCCACCTTTGCTCTGTGTTGCTTTAATTTTTCAGTGAGTGCATAACAGAGAAGGATAGAATGACCGAGTTTGGTGCCCCTGCATTGATTTGTATTAAAGCATCACCGTTTCGAACACTGTCAATTTTGCTCCGTCAGTGTCAGTGTCAAAATAAGGAACCAGGTAAATCATATCTCTGTATGATTGTAAAAAATATCCGTGGTCCCTTTAGTCCCCCTACGAAGATTCCGAGGCTATGATATCTGCAACGTACACTCTGAGAGAGGCGGAATTAGCCATCTAACTGCCCGTAAGTAAGTAATGGTACATGTTTATATCGGAGTCAGAGCGAGCCTGGGTACAACAGAAGAAAACACTGCCGGGTCCTCTCTAT
>PVJH01035489.1:0-19735 GCA_004026705.1 Nesogale talazaci
GGGATCTGTTCTCCAGCCGGCCCCCTGCTCCCTGGATCTATATATGGCGTCCCCCACCCCTCCCGCCAGTCCCGAGAAAGAAACTTCTGGAAAAGTTGGAAAAGCTTCCGGAGGGCGCCCGGGCTTCGCCAAAAAAGTCCAGAGACCTCCCCCAAACTGCCGGGCCCCCGCCCCCTGGCTCTGCAAGCACTCTCCCGGCCCCTGGGTCCTACTGCCCCGCTCAGGCCCACGGCCGACCAGGACCCCCCTCCCCCGGCGGCGTTCCCGGGGCTCCGCGGGGCTCGGTCCTTCGCGGGAGGAACCCTGGGCTCCCGGGCCCGAGTGCGCAGCACGACAGCGCACCCTCGCCGGGGGTTCTGCCACAAGCCAGGCGCCTACCTGGGCTCGCCCACACCGTCTGCGCCCTTCTGCCTGGAGGCTGCCGTTACCTGCGTTTTCCCTTCTGACACTTAACTGGGTCTCCTTTAATCATTGCCCCCCTCAGCACTCATCCAGGGGTGAGATGAAAAGCCAGGCTGTGTGTGTGTGTGGGGGGGGGTCCCTAGTTTCCAGGGTGATGGTCAGACTTCAGGAGACACCCGGGACACCTATCACTGAACTTGGGTTCACTCCCGCCATGGTAGGGGGATGTGGGGTGAGGGGAAGGGTTGAGACCAGACCCAGCAGCTTACTGGCACCCCAGAAATCCAAGAGCCAGAGACACTTAAGGCAAATTGAGTGGGCCTGGAGGGCACCCCTAGGGCCCTGGCTTCTCCATGCACAGTGCTGTGTGTCTCTCAAGAAACTCCTTTACGGGCCCTCAGAAATGTGACCCTGCTTCCCTTTCCAGTCTTTCTTTCTCCTATCCGGCCCTGCCAATCTAGGTACCCTCCCACAGAACCTCAGCCTCACTATCAACTCCTCCCACAACAGATAGTGCCTAGCTCTGAGTTAAGCTGGGTATTCATTACAGGGAGAGGACAGACACAGTCCCTGCCCGCAAGAATGCACATTGTAAGGAGGGTGTGCCTGTGAATAGATATAACCCCTACCCCCATCCCCCCTGTTATCTACTTTCCTAGAGAAATGGGCCCAAGGGCACAATTTGGAGAGACAGGAACAGGGTGGGTGGAGAGAGACGCCTCATTCACTCATTCATTTATTGACTCATTCATTCATGTGTGGAATCCAATCGTGTTGAAAGTCTTCTCTCTTCCAGGTGGGTGTGTGCAAATCCTGAAATGCACAAGATTCCCAGCACCTGCATAGGATTCATCTGGGTCTCCAGCCTCGCTGAGGTGGGGGGGGGGGGGGGGGGGGGGGGAGGGGGCAGACAGGTTCCTTGGGGATGATCTATCTGGGTCAGGCCACTGATGCTCAAAACACCAACAGGTGTCCATTCCAGATGGTTGGGACCTGACAAGACATCTAGAACTGCCCCCATAGGGTTTCCAAGATTCCTGGGAGCAGATTGCCACCTCGTTCTTCCGTGGAATGGCTGGTGGGGTCCAACAGCTGACTTTCAGTTAACAGCAAAGCTTGTAACCACGGTGCCACCACCCCTCCTCCCCACTGCTCAAAGGGACGGTGGAGAACCTTGGACCCCAAAACACCAGACTCGAAACCGAGGTTAAAGAATCATCAAGGACTGGGTATCTAAGGTGACCATCTTTTTTTTTTTTTGGGGGGGGGATGGCTACTGAACCCTCTGACCTTTGGGTGATGGCGAGTCTCTTCAGGGTGATGGTCCTGCTTCCTGCTGCCCAGTCAGCCGGCTGTGGGTGACTTCTAAGGATTAAAGCAACGGTGGCTTCATCAGCTGTGACTCATTGAGAATCAAGTGTCAGAGTTGAATTGGACTCTGGTGCGGGGTGGGGGTTCATTGGCTGATTTTTCCAGTAGATGGTCAGGCCTTTCTTCCAGATTGCCTCTTGATGGATTTGAATGCTGAACCTTTCTGTTAGCAGCTGAGAGCATGCACCATCTAGGAACTCTGTTCCTAAGGATACATCTTGGCTATCCATCAAAATAGCCTGGACCCCGGGCCAGCAAGGGCCTCTGGGGTTTGGCCCCAGCTCACCATTTGTTCAGTGAGTTAAGGAAAGGTTCACCTTGGTTTCTGTCCGCTCCAGATATGGAAACCCCGCAAATACTTCCCATGCCCCACAAAGACTCCTTTTCCTTCACAGACTCACCAGTGCTGGAGAGGATAAACTGAGAGCGCTAATGACTGTCCTGCTTCAGACAGAGTAAAAAGAAGCAATTTGATTTATAGTTCTGGAAACTGAGGCTCAGAAAGATCCTGTCAGTTTCTCATGCCCTCTCAGTGACACAAAAGCTTCTGCAGCCTGTCACTGCCCTGGCCTTGCCCTGTATACTCACGAAATGTCCCTGGGAGCTCTGAAAAGCTACAGCCTTCTCCTTCCCCTGGGTCCCCAGCACCTGCATAAGGAGAGATCAAAGAGTCTCCTGAGAGCAGGCTGGGAAGGGGTTGCCTGAACAGCAATCCAATCCTGGTCTCCCTGAAGACAGAATGGTAAGGGCGCCTTTAAATCTCCTGGATCAGAAAAAAAAAAAAAAAAAAAAAGCCAAGAGCCTTTGCCACATTATTCTTAGCTCTGAGCCCACTCCAGGCCTGCAGACTGCGGCCCTCCCCCCACACTCTGAGGCTATACTTTCTGGAAAAGCACTCTCTTTGAGGGGAGAGACACCAGAAAATGAAAGATGCTCTAGCGTGGACCTTTTTTGGGGGGATGGGGGGTGTCTCCATACCTTCAGCACCATGCAGTCACTACTCCTGCAGTGTGTGTCCCCTAGGATGTCCCAGGAAAGAAAAGCAACACTGCATTCACAGGACGCAGGGGAAAACTGAGGCCCACAGAGGCCTAGCCGTCTTCTCTGCTTCCCAGTGAGCTAGGCAGGCCCAGGTCCACCAGGCTTTACAGAAACATCTTTCTTTGGGCCAAGAGTTAGATTTGCAAACTTGTCACCCCACAGAACCCTAGACAGGGACTAACATGTCATGTAAGTGTTGAACACAGTCCCACATTTAATCCACAGAGAGTAAGAAACCTCCGCTTTTAAACTGAGGATCAGAGAGGCTAGGCGGCGACGTGCTCAAGGTCACATAGCAAGTTAGACTAGTCAGAAGTGAACCAAGTTCTATTTGTGCCATGATCCTGGGAGGCGGTGGAGGAGACAGGAGTGACATTTAAGGGCTGTTTCACAGGAACCAGTCGCACTATAGAGGATCTCACTTTTAATTATAGGACAAGAGTTTGGAAAGGCATTTAATCTCCTTTTCCTTTTCAGATGGATGAAAACTGGGGCCCAATCCAGCCAGCACAGGCAGCTCTCCTTTGAGCCAAGATCTGCTCTCCACTCAAGGCCTGACAGGATTTCTGCAATCTCCAGTCCTCTCTGGTGGGGTGTGGGGCCTTGTCATCAAACAGACCGCCTCTGTGCTGCCACGTTGGAGGATGGGCGGGTGGGTGAAGGGGGCGGGAGTTTGGCCCTGGTCCCTCCCTTCCTGTCCTCACTCCCTCCTCCTCCTCTTTTTCCCTCCCTCTGCCGTACCTACGGCCACAGATACATAGCACACATGATGCAATACATTCCCCCCCCCACATGCTAGATACATACATGTACCCACTCACTCCCATGCCAGAGTGAGCAGCCAGCACTATACATCCATATACATGCCCATCTGCCTAACTCTCCCACAACCCCAAGGCATATCAGTGTGTGCCTGAGCCGTGCACATGCAGAGAGAGCCAGAAAGTCAGGGAGGTCACACTTAGCTTAGCCCTATGTCACTCCTTTCTGGGCTTCAGTTTTCCTTCTGTAAAATGAGAGGGTTTAAGGAGTCCCGCTAGTGTGATGCTAACTGCAGCGTTAGCAATTCAAAAACACCAGCTGTTCCTCAGAAGAACAAGGAGGCTTTCCATTCCTGTAAAGTGTCACAGTCTCAGGGAGTCCAGCCTGGACTTGATGGCAATAGGAGGTTTGGTTTGGTTTTGAACTCCTCACCACCCCACTCCCTGCCGTGTAACAGCCCCCACTGCCTCCACCTGGAAACATGCAGGCATTTCTTGAGCACCTACTATGTGGGGTCGGGGTGTCAACCAGGCCGAGGGTTTTGTTCCCCTTGGGTCAGGAAATGAGACAGGGACAGAAGGCAGGATCCTCACCCCAGTTCATGGCGCCAACCATCGCATCGGCACAAAACTCCCCCCTGGTTCCCAGGCCTCTGTTGCCTGCCTCCTGTGCACCTGTGTGCTGACTGGCAAACCCAGGCCCCGGAGCTCCTGGGCAGAGGCCGTCCACTTGCTAAGCCCAGAGCACAAGACGAAGCTCTAAGAGACATTTCAGCCCAAAAGTGTTTGGAAGCGGGGAGAACATCTGGCTTCTGGGGGACCGGAAGCTACCTTCCCTCCCTGGAATCCCACCTCCCTGGAGGGAAGAGGCTACAGCTGCCTGCAAGGCTAGTCCAGAGCACTGATGTCACGCTTGTTACACAGGGTCCTGCCCTTTTCTCCCACCCCCCTGTCATTTTACTCCCCCTGCTCATTCACTTCCCCACCCCCTGGGAGGCACAGGGGTCAGGCCTGGCCACCCCCATCTCAGCATGTCTAACCCTGGTCATTCCAGTCCCTGAGCTCGGGCCCCTCAGCTCTAATCTGCTCCAGCCCAGTATGTGAAGGGGCCATCACATCCGTTCCGACCCATTGCCACCTCATGCACAACCGAGGGAAACAGGGCCCGGGCTGCGTCTCTCTCACAGTGGTTCTCACAGTTGAGCCCGCTGTTGCAGTCATGGTGTCAGACCATCCCATCAAGGGCCTTCTCGCTCTCCCCGCCCCAAGGTAAGGGAGTGCAAAAAACTGGGGGCACAGGACCCTGAGACCCTGTTCTGGTTCTACCACTTTTCACCTGAGTGTCCACCACTGAGGGCTCTGCCCGGGCAAACAGGCTGCGAGGAGCGGGATAACAAGGCACTTTGTGAATGCAAAAATACCCACCGGAGAAGGCCTCCCTATCATCCCTGAGAATATCTTTGGCTATATAAAGATACTCATTATCTATTCACACATAAACCTTGGAAATGATGTGTGTTCTGTTTGGGGGGAAAAAAATCCAATTTTAAAAATCTAGTCTAAGGAAATGCCTTTTTAAACCAGGAGCCTAGGTATCCAAGAGTCTCAGAAAGGATGTAGGGACATTCAATTGCACTGCCCTTCCGTTTCTCTGTGACGCTCTCGAAGGCCCCTCATGCACGCACGCACAAAGGTGCTCATTCCAGCAGAGGGTTGGAAATACTGTTTTGCACTTGGAGGTGGACACTTATGCAGGCATCAAAGGCAAGGACGGGGTGCAGCAGGGAACCATGTTTCTCCTTCCTGTGGAGAAAGAACCTCTGAATTGTCAAGTCAAAAATAAAGCCATGCTGAGCCCCGGTGGCGTAGTAGTTATGTGCGGGGCTGCGGCCCGCTGGGATGGAGGTTCAATTCCAGCTCCACAGGGGCAAAGACCACCAGGGCAGTGATGCCTTAAAAAAATAATAAATAAATCCATGTGTAAAATAGCATGTTGATGCCAGTTCTATGCTGAACTACAGAAGTCTGGGAAGGATGTTCACGACTCACCAAAAGTCACAGTGGGCTTATGTGACTAAACACCTCAAGGATCTGATTTCTTGGTTTAGAGATCATGGTTTTATGTGATCAGACACCTCAGATCAAACATCTGACTTCTTGGTTTAGAGATCATGGTTTCACGGAGCCTCCCAGATGACGAGTCTGTCAGTATGTTTACGGCTTCTCTTCTAGCTCCTAGACCATTGAGACATACCTGGGTGTGATGGGTGGCCAATATGGCCACAAAAGATTGATGGGTCTGTTGTAACAGCACGACCAATGAACACACGGTATGAATTGAAGGCCAGAGATAGGAAGGGCTCGGCGAGTCCCGCCCTCTCTCTTGCTTCTGGGTCTTCAGACCAGCTAGTTGCTTTGTTCGTCCTGTGCCTCGACCTCCAAGTATCACTACCCATGGGCTACCTAATCGTGGACTGTGGAGCTGTGAGTTGAGGTTCCTTCAAGCCCTACTTTGCCACACTCTTGGGATATACGTCTCTTGAGCTGGGGGCTGTTGGACTCTGTCATCTGGCTGACTGTTGGCGACCTGCTCTGCTGTTTGCTGCCTGTGACCAGATAACCTGGATTGCTCTACAGAAGACTACTCAGTGGCCCTCAAGACTGCCAGTCTTCTAGCTGTCTCATGCAAATGAGTTGCACCTTGCAATTTTTATTGCTTTATAGATTAGATAACTGTTTCTTATCTTATATACCCTTCTCTCTACATAAATATATAAAAGGAACTACTAATATCCTGGTTTTATTTCTCTAGAGAACCCTCTCTGACACACTGAGGTCTTCAAAGCTTTCCAGCAGCCACACAAGATACAACCACGGAGGGCAATTCACCTGTCACCTGTCGATCTCCTTTGGCATGAGACCAGAAGAATTGGATGGTGCCCAACTGCCTTGATGAAGTGTTACGATTGAAGGTTGCATAGAAGACTGCTGAGCAAAAGGAGCACACTTCAGAACAGAACCTCAAGTCCTCATCGAATCCTAACATTCTGGAGCCACGAGACTGCATGAACGCCTGAATTGACTGCCCTGAGGTCCTCCTTAAATCTTAAACCAACAAGATCTTTTTCACACCAAACAGTACACTGAAAATGCTGACGGCTGCCCAGCCGAGTCCATCTCATAGTCACCCTGGAGGACGGGACAGAATTAATTACCCTTGTGGGTTTCGGAGGCTGCAAATCTTTACAGCAGCAGCAGGAAGTCTCCTCTCTCCTGTGGAGTGGCTGGGGGTTCACACTGCTGACTTGGTGGCTCGCAGGCTTTCCCTCCTACGCTCACAGCAAACAGCAGTCCAGTTTAATTCGTAAAGAGCAACCGCTTGAGCATCGTGCTCTTGTAAGAAGATCTATATAGGATCAGAGGGGCAACTGTAACACTAAAGACGGGAGATGGGGCAGTGAGATCCTACCAGTGCCAGTGTTGCTGCTGGGAAAACTAGGGACTGCTAATCACCAGGTCAGCAGTTCAAACTCACTAGCCAGATTGAGAAAGAAAGATGTGCCTCTCTGCTCCTGTAAACATTGACCAAGTCTCAGAACCCCTGCAGAGCAGAGGTGGAGAGTGTCTCCACGCAGACATCAATACCAGCTAACGTCTCACACCTCATCAAAGAGAAGCAGCTCCAGCCATCACGTGAAGGGTGAGTTCCTTAAACGTTTGAGCAGGATGGCACGAGAATGAAGTTATGAATGTCCACTGGCTCTTGGGAGGAAAAAGGTTCCCCACCCCCACTCTCTAGGGTCGGAACCCCTGTATAGGATGGCAGTGGATTTGGTTTGGTTTGTTTTTTTTCAGATGTAGGTGAATGGGGGAGGAACAATTTTGGAAGAGAGGGTGGAAGGGTTGCATAGTTGGAAGACTATAGCAGGGCTGAGCCCCGGTGGCGTAGTGGTTGTGTGCGGGACTGCGGCCCACTGGGATGGAGGTTCAATTCCAGCAGTGGGGCTGGGTCTCCTACTCCCACCACTGGAGAGCAGTGATGCCCCCCCCCCCCCAAAAAAAAAAAAAAGAAAAGGAAGACTATAGCAATGTCACTGAACTGAACACAGAGACATTGCTGAAAGGGTGTATGATCTGCGTAGATCTTCAACACCAACCAAATACAGTTGATTTTTAAGTGTCATGGTGATTGGGGTGTGGGGATCTGGATTGCTTCCCACTTAAAATGATTTTGTTTTGTTTTGTTTTGTTTATCACTGCCCTCTGGTGGGAGTGGGAGGCCCAGCCTTGTTCCTGGAGAGCCGCTGCTGGATTTGGACCGCCAAGCCAGTGGGCCGAAGTCCCGCGCACAACCACTACGTCACCGGGGTCCCACCCTTAAAATTATTTTTTAAAGCATTTCTCCTCTTAGAAGATCTTTTCAATGAACTTGTACTTGAGAACTAAATAATATGCATGTGTATATGTGCGTGTATGCATAGGTACACACACACAAGCGGCCGTCAAAAATTCTGTGGAAAATGGAATGAAAAGATAGCGGCATTTTCCCACGAGCTTTTCGAAAGCCCCTGGGATGTACGTGGTCTTGTCCGTTGCTCTGGAGTCAGTGCTGGCTCATGAAGATGCCGTGTAACAGGATGAGGCCCTGCCAGCAACATGATCTTGGGTCGATTTTAGCCCATCCTTGTATCTGTGATGATGTGTCAGGTTCTAAGAAAAGTCTGGAAGGACCTGCTCTTTAAACGGCTCACAGTGTGTCTATTTGGAGAGGGCAGCTTGGGTTTCTCCTGTCTGCGCCTTTGCATTTTCCATTAGCTTTATCAGAACCGGTTTTTCAAAGATCAATAGCCGGGCAGTCAGCAAAGATTTGCCCAGAGAGAGGCCAGGCTCCAGCCGGTGAGACAGGGCCTGAGTTAGGCCAGGCTTGACACGCGTGGAAATGCCGCGGTGGTGTCAGACCTGCTCTTGGGGTCACGAGGCGGGGCGGTGTACAGAGCAACAGCATCAGCTGCCCAGGCTGAGTCCCAGAAGCTTCCGCCCTCCAACCTTTTTTTCTCCCCTCCTCTCCAATTCCAACACCGCCGGCCTCTCCGCCCCCAGCACGCTCTGCTTCTCTGTTGGCTCAGTAATTCATTACAGCGGCCTACACACAGAACTCTCAGACGCTACCCTGGGCATGGACTTTATAAGGGAAGCAAACGCCTTCCCACCTGGGATCAGAAATGGCTCAGGACACAGTTCTGCCTCCAGGACAGCTTCTTCTCAGCTGTACTCATGCCTGGCGCTCAGCCTCCGGGCCCCTTGGTATTTGCCCTGCTTTTAGCAACTCTGATGAGGGGCTCAGAGACACCTCACCCTGCCGGCCAGCCTCAGCCCAGAGGCATTTAGCTCTAATTCAGCGAGGCAGCATACCTGGCTCCCCCAGGCACCTTGCTCTGCCAGGGAGCTCTGTCAGGGTCTCTCCTGCAGAAGGCACTTTCTCCACACACCCCTCCCCACCCCCCAACGCTCCCCCCGCCCACCCCGGTCAAAAAACCCACTGCTCTCCATCTCTTGCTTGTCTCTTGTTGATGCTGTCGCCATCTCTCTGCAGCTGCTGCTTCTGTCCATCTCCAGTGCCACTGCTCTCTATCTCCCGGACTAAAGAGGGTTCAGCGCAGGAACCCTGGGTCCAGAGGACATGCCCCATTCCAGCTGATGGGATCCCTCTCAGTGCCTCTGGGGTGACTCATTTTAGACCCAGTGAAATGGCACTACTGACCAAGCCCCCAGTAGGGTCCCATGCACCTGATCTGTCACCAACCCGCCCCAAAGGGTGCCAGGCACCTTATCTACACCCTTAGCAAGCTCGTCAACTCCGTGAGTGGGCCACAAGTGTCTCACATTTGCCTAGTCCTTTGGTGGGAGCCACAGAGACTCACGCCAGAGGGTCATATTGGGGACCTCTCTGTACCAAGGCACTTTATAGAGGCCTTCGGCAAGAGGGAAAACTGGGAGCTCCTTCTGAAGGGGCCTGGCCTTTCCACCAGGCCAGGTCTGCTGGCTTCCTTCAAGCCAGTGCCCGACAGAATGTCACAGGAAACAGCCAAGAGCAGGGCAGGAAAAAGTCATGACCAAGGTCACGGTGAGCAGGAGGAGTCTGCAGCCAGAGTGAGTGTAGCAGAGGCTGCAGGAGTCAGGCAGGGGCCCGCAGACCTTGAAGGGCAGGGAGCTCGCGGTTCCTGCAGAAGGGCCTGGAAGGAGTAAGGGGGCCTTTGTGTTTCTAAGCCATTCTGTGTGCTGAGCGGGAAAGGGGCTGGTTCAGGGAGAAGGAGGGGAGTGAGCAGGGGAGTTAGAAAGATGGATGTCACCAGCGCCCAGGGGTGAGTATGGGGGTGGGGAGCGGTCTCCTTTAGAAGCAAGGGGGTTGAGCTCCAGCCCTGGGACTGAGCCCTGGGTCCAGGCTGGAGCGGGTGACAAGGAGGTAAAAGATGTGTGTGGACCAATTGCACAATGGGGAGGAGAGCAGGGACACACAGGCCCACCTCAGGCCAGGGCAGCGGAGGAGGGAGGGGCAAGGAGGAGCTGGCAGGGCTGGGGGTGGGGGTGGGGGCGCCTAGGGAGCAGAGGGAGGAAGCTCTGCCCATGGAGCAGCAGTCCCCACCCCTACCCCCCCCACCCCCCACACACACACACAGCTGAGAGGACTGAGGGAGGACCAGGCTGCCACGTGGTGATTCCTGGCCCAGACTGGGTGGGTGGGGTCGCTAGCAGCAGGCCTGTACACTCGGCCTGGCTCTATTGGCTGGTGGGCCGGGCGAGGGGCTGACACAGGCCCAGCTGATGCAACGTGGGCCTATCCTTGCGGCCGGTGGAAGGGATGCAGCTGCCCAGAGGCTCCCGCAGGAAGAGGGCCGGGCTGGGTGGGAGCGCTGGACCAGGCATCCGCCGACGCAGGCCCCAAGGCTGCCTGTTGGAGGTCTGCTGTGACTCAGGAGAGAAGCATGCCGCCCATGCAGGACCCAGAGTTTACCCTGTGTGCCATGCCGCTCGCTCCTCGCAGGCCCCGCCACCCCCTGGCCAGATGGGCAAACAGCTGGGGGTGGGGGTGTTGGAGAAGCAAGTGCTCACAGGGAGTTGGGCCCGGGATCCATCGTGCTGCGAACCTCTGAGCCTGTCCTAGTTACCTGGTGCTGCCTTCACCAAAGTGCCCCAAGCAGACAGCCTTGGTGCACAGTGTATCTTTTCTGTGCGCTCTGGTTGCTGGGTGGCATTGATACTGACTTACGGTGGCCCCGGGGGACAGGGCAGCACTGCCCCTGGAGTTTTCTCAGCAGGTTGCTGAGCTGGGCTTTTCCCTTTCCGTCACCTGGCGTGGGCTTCCCCCGCTAAACACAGGGTGCTGGCTCTGGGGAAAGGTGTTCTCTGTCCACTGGGGGAAGTCCCTGCCTGCGTTTCTGGAGCATTCTTCCTGGAAGGCCTGGGAGGTGACCGCATGGCACCGCTCCCATCCCTGAGCCTACTCTGCTCTCCTCACAGCTCCAGTGGGAGTTCTCCACACTGATAGGGCCTCATGAACACATTCGCAACACCTCCTTCCAACATGCCCTGGAGAGGGACAGGAGCGCTGCACGTGCAGTGGCCTTTGAGGTGGGCTGTTATGATCTCCAAGGTCAGCAGTTCGAGACCACCAGCCGCTCCTCGGGAGAAAGGTGGACTTTCTACTCCTGTAAGCATGACGGTCAACTCAGAAACCCAGGGCAGTTCCATTCTGGTCTCTGTGAGTCGGCCTCACCTCGACGGCAGTGAGCATCATGAGGGAGTGGTCTCTGGAGCAGGCCGGCGGGCCTGAGCCGCACAAACACATGGAAGCTCGATCTGGAGGAGATGAGGTATGGCTGCTGTGACTTAAAATGGGCTCAGTGGGCACCTGGAAACAGCACAACAAAGGAACCCTGTTTCCCCAAGGGGACTGGACAGACTTCAATGAAAACCAAACCAACCAACAAAACCCCTTTGCTGCAGCGCGATGGCAACTCTGCACCAGGAGTGGCTGGAGGGGTCAAGTGCCTGACTGCTGTGGCACGAGGCTCCTCTCCCCGGGTCTTGGGCTGGATTTCCACACCTCTCTGGGGCAAGGGGACACGTGATTTAGAGCACAGAGAGCTTTGGTTTCGCCATCTCTCGAGTGGAAGCCAGCAGTTCTGAGAAACTGCTCAGAGGCTGGAGTCGGAAGGGGGCACCCAGCACAGCTGCCTGTGTGCGCACCCACACCGGGCAGAGAAGACAGAACTCCTGTGCCCATGGTGCCAGCTGCATGCCAGATGCTCACGCTTCCTGCTAACTCCCCCACTGGCTGGGCACTGGGCGTTTTAACCCCCAACTTTCAGAGGAGGAAAGGGAAGCTCAGACCACACTGTTAGTCCGCCCTGCTGGATGGGAGATTCACTTCCCTGCCTTTTCTGCCTTCAGGAGACCACCTCCACCACTCCTGTCTGTCCTCAGCCTTGGGTGGCTTGCTGGTTGTGATAGTGGAAACCATGCCGCCCTCCTCACCTGGCACAGGTTCACCCCTGGGAGACATCTCAGCATTGCTTCCTGACGGAGGCAGACTGGGAAAAGGATGGACTGCCAGAGCCCTTATGGACAGCAGCGGAGCATTGTCTGATCGAGTGCCAGGAGGGGTGCCCTCTGGTGGGAAACACTCAGAAGATGTCCAGGAAGTGCTGTCTCCTTCCAGATGTGGGTGGCCCTCCTTTCAGGACACGTGATGAAATCACTGTGGTACACATTCATGAATAGCAGAAGGGGGAAGGACTAGGTATGGATCCAGGAAAACTGGAAGTGGTTAAAAAAAGGGGAGGGGGGAGCTATCACATAAAGACCATTAGAAAGATGAAAGCGGTTGCATATTTTGAATGAGCCAATTCCATGAGCAATGCTACTGCGTCTGAATTGGTAAATTGAAGAGGTATAAGAGATTCATCGTCAGAAAGAACATTTCAAGATTTATTCTCAAGTACAGCGCTGTGAGTGATGGGATGACATCCATAGACCTGCAGAGAAGCCCAGCTACTATGACTCCTATCCAAATTTATACACTGTAGATGGAATGATAGAATTTTGTGGGACAAATAACTGATTGTACGTAGCTTTTTAGCAGCATAAACAAGGACTTTGCATGTGGGATATGCTGGGTAGAATCCCCTACACCTGTGGAAAGAGACTGTGTCAGTTATTTAATCTCCTGTCATGTTATGAAGGGGTGGAGTCTAGCCTGTCGATCAGGTGATAGTCAACAATGCCACTGTGTGGTCATGGCCTTCTCCTGAGGACTCTGGGAATGTCTGTCTTCCTCCCTGTAGGCAGAACACACACACTCTGTGAGACATTCCTGTTGATAAGCGCTAAGATGCTTCCACCACCACTGCATCCACATGACTTCCACCCACTGGCCTGTGATCTTCCTGCATTTGGCGGCATTGCATGTGTTGCATGAGTCTGAAGAGGAATTTACAGATTGTTATCAGACATGGGCTAATATCAGACTTATGGACTGGATCTGGACTGGGATGAGGTGTTTCCTTAATATATAATTACTCTTTGATAAAAAGCTCTTTCTTATACACATGTGAGTGTCTATGAAGTTGTTTCTCTAGTCTACCTGGACTATCACAGAGACAATGGAGAAGCGCAACATGATCAGCCAGAAGAAGGCCAGGGGCCAACTGCAGAATCAACCATGAATGATTTGTACAAATGTTCAAGTTGAGAGCTAAAATATAACACTGAGGATCATCTGTCTGGACTTGGAGGTTATTTCAGAAGAGATTTGAAGCCTTGGATCCTCACGACCAAAGACCAGACAAGTTGTGGGATGACCTTATCCATAAAGAAAGCAAGAAGTCACTGGAAAGAAAGAAAATACTAAAATAGATGCCAGAAGAGATTCGGAAACTTGCTCTTGACCACGGAGCGGCTAAGGCGAGGGGAAGAAATGATGACAAAACACCACTGAGCAGAAGATTTAGAAAAGGGGTTCATAATCAAAGTCTGTGGAAGTGGCAGTAAAGAAATCAAAGGACGCTTTCCCTGCAGCAACCCTGATGCCAAAGATCTCTTCAAAACCTTAGAAAGCAAAGCTGTCACTTTGAAGACGCAGGCATGCCTGAGGGAAGTCATAGCATTTTCGGTTGCCCGACACGCAGGTGAAGGCTGGTCCCAGTGTAAGGAGGGCCTGAGAACGGATACCTTGGGATGGCGGGGAATTGGCCACGGATACAGACTGCTACCTGGTCTGCCCAAAGCATGGGGACATCTGTCTTGGAAAGAGTCTAGAACGTCTCTTAGGAGGGACGAGGGAGGGACTTTGGGCATGTGATCAAGAGGGAGACGACCCTGGAGAAGACACGTGTGGTGAAACAGGTCAGTGAAAAGAAGACCTTTCATGAGATGAATCGAAGAAGCAAGGGTCTCAAACACAGCCAGGACTGTCAGGACAGGGCAGGGCCCTACGTGTTTCGTTCTGCTGTGCACACCTGCATCTCTTGGCTTGTGGCCCCTTCCTACATGGTGGAAGCCGTAGCCTGGACAAATCTCCCTCTCCCTGTCTGTCTCTCACCTCTGCTCCGGCTCGGACATCGCCTTCTCAGAGGTTGAACTCTCTTACAAGAACACTAGCAACTCCACTGGCCAATCCACATCCCGCAGTCTCCCCCAACCTTTGCCATAACCACATCTGCCAAGCCCCCTTTACATCCCATCACAGGATTCGGATGTAGACATCTTTCAGGGGAAGGGGTTACCATGCCACCTGCTGCAGAAGCCGACCCGATGAAGACCTTTGGGGGGGAGGAGAGCATCCTGAGCAGAGAACCGCATGTGCAAAGGCCCTTAGGCTAGAAGGAGGCAGGCGTGTTCCAGGAATAACAGACAGGCCAGCCTTTTTGTTAGTTTGAATTTAATCAAAGTTATCTAGAGATCCTAAGTATCTAGGACATCCTCTTAGCTCTTAAAGCCCTCTCCTCCATTCTTCTGTTCAGCTGGCTGACAGTTAGTTCATATGTCCAGGCCAGGAGCTATGGATGAAGGGAGAGGGTGCCTGCCCAAGTGTTTACCTGGAGCCAGGGACCAGCCTGACTCTGGGGTGGGAGCGGGGCCAGCCTATGTTACCTGCACATAATCTACTCTTTCTTCCTTTCTGAAGGCCAGGGCTGTCTGGCTGAGGGAGGCTGGGTTCAGGAAAGTTTGGGCCACGGCACTGGCAGAAGTCATCAATAGTCTTGTTGTTAGCTCTGGGCGGTGGTGGAGAGGGAGCCAGGGTGGGCTGAATGACACATCTGTGCTTGCTCCATCTGAGCCCTCAGGTCAGGGGGCGTCTCCTGGAAGAGGCCTACAAATGCTCACCCACCCTCTGCTACTGACGGCCTCCCTCACTGGCAATTGGGACTTGTCATGATCCCATTGGACATGTTGGGACTGCTCCTTGGGCTTTCTGCGGCTGGAGCAGAGAGCCTCATTTTTTTTCCTCAGAGCAGTCGGTGGGTTCAAACTGCTGCCCTTCTGGTCACCACCCCATAAGCCACTCTGCCACCAGGGCTCCTTTCAGCCTGTGCCCGGGCCCTGCCAATGGGCATCATTACCGTCTCTTGTGCCCTTCTCTCTGGACTACAGCTGTAATTGGTTGGTGCCCTGGACCCCGGCCACTAGAAGGTGACCTTCCCTGTTAGAATGTAACACAGGAGACCAGGCATGATGGCCATCCAGGCTAGCACCCAGCAGCCCAGGCAGAGCCTGGCCCAAAGAAGGTGTTCCATGAGTCCATGCAGTGAACAAGTGAGACCACACACGGCATCTTTGCCTCAACTAGGGCCTCTTCCCCTGCCCACGCCCCAGCCACCCCTCCAGCCGCTTCCACAAGAGAGCCTCTCCTTCTCTAACGTGGCCTCTAACCTATTGCCGGGACAACCATCCGAACAGCTGTTGACTCAAAGTCTTGGGACCCAGGCCCAGCCTCCCACAGCCTCACTGTTCAGGCCTTCATCCCCACCCCTGTCTGCTACCCGCTGCTTCTCCAGCGCCCTGTTCCCTGTGAGCCCTGGTCCTTGAGGAGTTCACATCTGGATGTCCCCTCTCCTGCTCTTCGCCCCTCTCAGCTGCCCAGAGGCCAACAGAATGATTGCATCTGAGCACACAGCCAGCTCCTGCAGGAAATCTGCTCTCACCCACCCCACCACCACCTCAGGCCCCTTGGACCTCCTATAGCCAGGGTGAGTCCTTCAAGATCTGTAGGTAACACGCCCCCTAGGGGCAGGAGGGCAGCAAGGCTGCCCCACCAGGTTCTTCCCCTGGGACAAGGGGGTGCAGAGGTGGAGCGAGTTGCGGAGGGGGAGGGGGGTGTTGTCCACACTTCCCCGCCACACGTTTGTCTCCACAGGTCCTCTGCCCAACCTTTCTCTTTGCACAAATTGGGATTCCTGGGGGCACCCCCGCTACTGCCCTTGGACCCAGGGGAGCACATGGTGGGAGGGTAACTGCCGCTCCCCCCACCCTGCCCCATGCCTCCCCCCCAGAGACACCTCCTGGGGCAAGGAGGGGTGCCCCTGGGAGAGATGGTATTGGGTCCATGGGTACCCTGCCCAGCTTTGCTCTTTGGACAAATTGTTGTTGGTGGTGCCCTGGGGGTGGGAGTGTAGGGATCCAGGGGTTCCTGGCCAAGTCATCCCCCTGGGGCAAAGAGGGGTTTGGAGTAGCAGGGCATTGCGGGTGTCAGGCTCCAGGTTTTCTCAACCCTAGAGACCCTTTCAAAAAGTGGTAGCTGAGCCCTGGTGGTGCAGTGGTTGTGTGTGCGGCTGTGGCCCACAAGGTTGATGGTTCAAATCCAACAGCAAGACTGGGCTTCCTACTGCCACCAGGGCAATGATGCAGGGGGCGGGCAAGGCGGGGAAGGGGCATTCAGTGTTGACCCTGAGATTGGCGGTGGAGGAATGTGGGCCACTGCCGTGTGATTACCGGGGGGGCAAGGAGGGCAGCGGGGGTGCTACTGGGAGAGGGGATGTTGATCTGCAGGGATCCCCCACCTCGGGGTCCCCCTTAGGCAAAGAGGGGTATGGGATGCCCTAGGAGTGGGGGTTCTGTGATCTAGGGTTTGCCTGTCAATTGATCCCCTTTGGGCAAATAGGGGTTTGGGGTGCCCTGGGAGTGTGGGTGATAGGATCCAGAGGTCCCCATCAAGTGATCCCCCTTGGACAAAGAGAGTTTGGGGGTGACCCAGATGTGGGGGTGTCAGGATCTAGGGGTCCCCCGCCAAGCCATCCCCCTTGGGCAAAGAATGGTTTGGGGTACCAGGGCATTGGGGGTGTAGGGCTCCAGGTTTTCCTCAACCCCAGAGACTTTTTCTTTTCTTTTCTTTTCTTTTTTTTTTTTTGGCATCACTGCCTTCTGGTGGTGGGAGTAGGAGGCCCAGCCTTTGCTCCGTGGAGCTGGAATCGAACCTCCATCCCAGTGGGCTGCAGTCCTGCGCACAACCACTACGCCACCGGGGCGGAGACTTTTTCTAAAGGTGGGGTTCAGTGGTGACGCTGAGACTTGCGGTTGAGGAATGCAGCCCATTGCCAAGCGACTACCATGGGGCAAGGAGGGGACCAAGAGGGTTGGTGGTGGAATCCGGTAGCCCCCCTGCTACCGGGCTCCCACTGGGGCAAGGAATGAGCAAGGTGGCAATCAGGGTACCCCCGGGAGTGTTTGTGGTAGGATCCATCAACCCCCCGCCATGCACTCCCTCTGGGGCAAGGAGGGGAACAGGGAAGTCACTGGGAGTGGAGCAGGTGATTTTAGGGTTCCCCCAACAAGTGATACCCCTTGGGAAAACGGGTTCATGTTGCCCTGGAGTGGGGGAGTTGGGCTCCAGGGATACTCCACCGAGACAGTTTTTCTGGACAGAGATTGGAGGTGCCCCAGGAGTTGGGGCGACGGGGTCCATGGGTCCTCCATGAAGACCACGTGCTTACCTGTAGAGCCAAACACTGCCTCTCATGGGGGTACCTCCGCTGCCCTCGGGGGTGAGGCGCGTAGTGGGGTGGGGGATGGGTGGACACCCCCACTCCCAGGGCAAGGAAGGGAATGGGACAGGAGGTGTTGGCCTGCATGGGTCTCCCGCCCAGCTTTCCTCTTTGGACAAATTGAGATAGGTCGTGCCCTGAAAGTGAAGTGTTGGCATCCAGGGGTGCCCACCCAAGCCTTGGGCAAGAGGGCTTTGGGGTACCGGGGCAGTGGGGGTGTCGGGCTCCAGGTTTTCCTCAACCCCAGAGATTCTTTCAAAAATGTGGTTCAGTGGTGACCCCGAGATTTGCAGTGGAGGTGTTGGGTGTTGGGGTCTAGGAGTCCCCCGACAAGCCATTTCCCTTGGACAAATAGGGTTTTGGGGTGCCCTGGGAGTTTGGGTGATGGGATCCAGGGGTTCCCCATCAAGCCATCCCCCTTGGGTAAAGAGGGGTTTGGGGTACCAGAGACGTGGCAGTGTCAGGCTGCAGTTTATCCTCATCTCCAGAGACCCTTTCAAAAAGTGGGTTCAGTGGTGACCCCTAGATTGACTGAGGAGGAATGCAGCCCACTGCAGTGCGATTACCATGGAGCAAGGAGGGGAGCGGGGTGCTACTGGGAGAGGGGATGGTGGGCTGCAGGGTTCCCCCATGAAGTTATCCCCCTTAGGCAAAGAGGGCCTTAGGATGCCCTGGGAGTATGAGTGTTCGAATCCAGGAGTCCCCTGTCAAGCGATCGCCTTTGGGTAAAGAGGGGTTTGGGTACCGGGGGAGTGAGGAGTGTCTGGCTCCAGGTTTTCCTCACCCCCAAGACCCTTTCAAAAGTGGGGTTCAGTGTTGCCCTAGGCATCGTGGTGGAGAAATGCAACCCACCGCCAAGTGATTACCATGGGGCAAGGAGGGGAGCAGGCGTATGCCCAAGAGGGTTGGTGGTGGAATCAAGCAGCCTCCCTGGCATGGGCTCCCACTGGGGCAAGGAATGAGCAAGTGGCAGTCAGGAGTACCCCCAGGAGTGGTTGTGGTAGGAGCCAGCAGCCTCCCATCACGTGCTCTCCCTGGGGCAAAGCGGGGAGTGGGAGAGTCACTGGTAATGGAGTAGGTGGGTTTCAGGGTTCCCCTCCCCCCCCCCCAAGCAATACTGTGATAGGTAAGCTTGTGCCAACATGGCAAAGAAGATCGGTAGGTCTGTTGTGACAACATGGCCAATGAACACACGTAAGATCAATTGAAGGGCTGAGATAGAAAAGGCTCGGCGAGCCCCGCCCTTGCCCTCCTGCTCTTGGATCTTCGGACCAGCCGCTGCCTTGTTCATTCTGTGCCTCGACCTCTAAACAACACTACCCGTGGGACACTTAATCATGGACTGTGGAGCTGTGCGTTGAGGTTCCTTTAAGCCCTGCTTCATCACACTCCTGGAATATACATCTCTTGAGCTGGGGACTGTCGGACTCTGTCATCTGGCTGACTGCCTTGCTGTTTGCTGCTTGTGGCCGGATAGCCTGAGTTGCTCTACAGAGGACGACTCGGCAGGCCTCAAGACTAGAAGGACTGCCAGTCTACTAGCTGTCTCACACAAGAGAGTTGCACCGAGCCACTTGTACTGTTTTATAGATTAGTTAACTGTTTATTTCCTATCTTTTATATCCTTCTATCTATATATATAAAAACAATTACTAGTGTCCTGGTTTTGTTTCTCTAGAGAACCCTGACACAAATCTGTTGGCTGAGTCGAGGGAGAGTTTTGAAACATTTCTATGACTTACTTCCACAGATGACAGCTTTTCTGCTTTCAAAAATCAGAGAAGCACCAGAGCTCAATGATGCAGAATGGAGACGGCGCCTTGTCTTTCTGACAGATGTAACAGAGCCACTCAACGTTTCAATGTGCAACTTCAAGGAAAGGGGAAGCGCATCTGTGACATGCAATCACATGTGAAAGCACTTGAAGTAAAATTAGGCCTCCTTATCAGACAAGCGAAGAAGGAACATTTCTGCCTTCTCCCCACAACTCAAAATCTATTAGCAGAAAAACCACTGTTTGTATTTCCCAAACAAAATATGTGTGGATGCTCTGGAAAAGTTGCAAAAGGAGTTCCAATTTAGATTTAAAGAGCTTCATCTCCATGAACAGAACATACAGCT
>PVJH01035490.1:0-19565 GCA_004026705.1 Nesogale talazaci
CCCCCCCCCCCCCCCCAAAAAAAAAGAAACCATTTCTGAGAAACTGTTCGAACAAAACCCCCACCAGCCGTGCTTGAGTTGCCCCACATTCCGTCAACACCTAATATGGCCAATCTATAATATATATATATATATGTGTGTGTGTATATATATTTATATATATATTCAATTTTTTTCATTTTAGCCTTCCAAAATGTGTGTCGTTCCCTTCTTTGGTTAAAACCATGGTCTTGGGCTGAGCCCCGGTGGCGTAGTGGTCGTGCACGGGACTGCGGCCCACTGGGATGGAGGTTCGATTCCAGCTCCACAAAGCAAAGGCTGGGCCTCCTACTCCCACCACCTGAGGGCAGTGATGCCCCCCCCAAAAAAAAACAAAACAAAACATGGTCTTATGATCTTTCACCTGGATGTCTACATAGTAGATTGTCTGTCTGTCTGTTTGTTTGCTGGCCTTGAAGGTTTTGTCACAAGGGAAGGTTCTGGCTTCAGTCAAACTATCTTCCTGTGAGGGGAAGGAAGTCCTCCTGTCACATGAAGACCATGCTCAGAAGCATCAATCCAAGCTCCAGACCCAGCAGCCGAATGCTGTCAGCTGCCTCAGAGCTCCCTCCATCTGCCACACTGAGAAGAGCATCTTCCTGGACGGCAACTTCTTCAGCTCTCCGTATCCCACAGTTGGGCACCATCTTCCCTCCTGCTTGGCTCAGAGGGACAGCTTCCCGCCAGGTGTTGCCGTGGGGTGTCATCGAGTCAGTTACAACCCATAATACTCCTGTGTACAACAGAAGGGACCCCTGCCCGGTCCTGCACATCCTCCCAGTTATTCCTGTCCCCGAGTCCATGCTTGAGCTTCTGTCCCTCCATCTCGTTGAGACACGTCCTCTCTGTGCTGCCCTTCTTTCTACTTGACCTTCTCCAGGGACGGCTCTCCTCCCGACACCATGTCCAAAGAATGTGAGATGAGGTCTCCCGCTCTCCTTGCCTCTCAAGAACATTCTGGCTCCGCTTCTTCCAAGAGAGATCGGTGTGTCCTTTTGGCGGCCCTCTGACTGCTGCTTTTCAAGATGCCTCTCTTCATCAGCACCCCAACTCAAAGGCTTCTGCTTCAGCCTTCCTTGTCGATTCTTCTCCGGTCCTCCTTATTCAACGTCCAACTTTCACATGCGTATGAGATCCATGGCTCAGGCCAGGGACACCTTAGTCCTCAAAGCCACCACCTTGCTTTTCAGAACTCGAGTGGGGTCTTGTGCAGCAGATCTGCCCAATGCAATGCATCTTCTGATTGCCTGACTGCTGCTTCCACGAGCGTTGATCCCAGCAAGACCAAATCCCGGAGTCATGATCCACATGGAAGGTTACAATCCTGGCTCTTGCTCAGCAAGTGCTTCAAATGCTTCCTGCCAGGTCTTTCGCTTCAACCCAAGAGAGCTTTCATTCACTCCTTCATCTTTCCCATCCCCGAGGGCTCCTTCTTGTCTCCAAATCCTCCCTGTGCCGTTCTGCTAACACTTAAAAGCAAGTTTTCCGGTTCTGGGTTGTCCCGGGGCTGGATCCAGAGCTGAGCAACGCCTCAGCCCTTTGGAAAGCTAGAACCAACCCCAGAAGTTCCTTCAAGCTCTGCAAGTCCTCCATCGCCCTCTCTGGATCGTTGGCTCCATCCCGGAGCAGTGCAGATGCTTTTCCTGAAAGGTTTTCTCTTGCTGCAGGTTGAGAAGCCCCCGCAAATCCAGGGCCTTGGTCTTGCTGGATGCTCTTGGATGACCCCCTATCTTCCCCATGATGAGGTCAGCTTTTCTCTGTTTGACAGCTGAGTTCCTCCACTACCTCATTCACCGTCATTCCACTTTAACTTGACCTCCAGACACCAGGCGCTCTGCTGAGTCCCCAGCTTATCTCACAGCTTCATCTCTCTCCTGTCTTTGCTTCCGATGTCCCTGGGCCTAGCAGACCAGTCCTGCCAAAACACCCCCTGAAGGCTTGCTGGAGGTCTGTGCCAGCCTTCTTGATCCTGTCTAGGCCTTCCCTCCTCTGCAGACAGACTCCGTTTCTTTTTTCTTTTTCTTTTTTTTCAGACTCCATTTCTTTTTGTGTGTGTGTGGCATCACTGCCCTGGTGGGAGTAGGAAGCCCAGACTTGCTCCTAGAAAGCTGCTGCTGGATTTGAACCGTCAACCCTGTGGGCCGCAGTCCCGCACACAACCACTAGGCCACCAGGGCTCAGCCCAGACTCAGTTTCAAGAGACGTCTGACACGTGAAAATCCGGACACCTCCTGTCTGGAGCCCCTGGGCATCCCCCTTGCTGGAAGCAGAGGATCCTGGGTAATGCCCTTGGCAGGGGTCCCTGGCTACTGGCAGGGCAAAAAAAGGACGGCCCTTCCTGGGGCCTTGGACTGCCTGTCCTTTCCTGGGTAGCTCACTGTGTCAGCCCCCTCTTCTGCGTATCCCCCAATGCCTGCCAGTGCTGTACCTCACACAGCCTCTTGGGGCTGGCAGCCAGTGAGAGTCCTGAATTCCTCTTCCCAGGTGAGACTCTGAGGGGTCAGAGGCCCCACTGCTGGGCGTTGTGAATGTGACGTGTGTCCTCTCTCACCCCGGGTGGCTACCTTGTGGTCCCAGCATGTCTGAGGGCAACTGTAAGAATTAGGGGGAAGGTGGGCTGAGCCCTGGTGGCGTAGTGGTTGTGCGTGGGACTGCGGCCCACTGGGCTGGTGGTTCAAATCTAGCAGCAGCTCTCCAGGAACAAGGCTGGGCCACCTACTCCCACCAGAGGGCAGTGGTGCCCCCAAAAAAAAGAATTAGGGGGAGGGTTAGGATGCAGCACTGAGAGGCCCTGAAGGGGGGCCCTGTGGGCTCCTGGAGGCAGTGGCAGGTGGAGGGAGGGTGTGGGCTCATAGAGGCACAGCAGGGACAAACTGGGTCCAGAACTGGGAGCTAGGTCAAGAACAGAAGGTACGAGAGATGGCTGAGACTTGTGAGTCAGACTCTGCAAAGGGGGTTCAGAAAGAGAGGTTCAGAGAGGGAATTGGGGCTCAGGTGGAGGAAATCTTCTGAGAGGAATAGGCACTTGTGGAGGGCAAGATGGGGGTCCAAGGGATGGAACTGCTTGCAGGGGGGCTGCTCAGAGGCGGAGAGGGGTGGAAGAAGCTGCAGGAAACAGACTCTGCCTTGGGGAAAGTCAGGGCTAGTGGGAAATCTGTCTCTATTAGAGGAGGACCTCTCCCCCTTCTCCCCCGTTCCCCCCCCACCCCCCGCTGACCACCAGCAAATGGGTATGGGTGGCTGGGGGCAGACCCTCAGGGAATGAGTAGTGCTCTGGTGGGGCTGGGGATGGGGGTGGTCTCAGGAGAAGGGAGGAAACCAGGGGCTAGGACAAGGTTTGATGAGGGTCCCCAGCTCTGTGAAGGAACCCAGCCTCCCCTGTGGTCCCTCTCTTCTCAAACCCAGCTCTCCCCCTCCCCCGCACCCAGCCCCCTGGAGGGTGGGGGCAGCAGGGTTAAAGGTGAGCCGGTTTGAGTGGGTCAGGCTGGGATTGGCAGGCACTGGGGTTCCCGGCTTGGGCCAAGACTGCGCCCCCCCCAGCCACCAGCTGGCTGAGCAGCCGCCACCTACGTGCCAAGGAGAGGAGGAGGCACCGGGTCAAGGGGCAAAGGACAGCCGGAATGGGCGAAGGGGTTGGGCAGTGCTGCTTCCACGCCGCGGCTGAAGGCAGGCAGAGGCCTGTGCGGCGGCGTGGAAGGGAGTCTGGAGAGCATCCCGGTCCTGCCGCCCAGGGGAGCCCACCCCAGGGCGAAGTCTAGGTGAGCATCGGGAAGGCTGGGGGAGGGGGGCACATGTGCCCAGCTCAAAGGAAGCTAGTCCCCTCCCCCTGCGGAACCACAGCCCCTGCCTGCCATGTGGGAAGAGGCTGCCGGTTGGCTGAGCTAGGCAGATAGTTAATTCTGTGTGTGTGTGTGTGTGTGTGTGTGTGTGTGTGTGTGTAAGTATCCTGCCTCCTCCCCCTCCCCCTCAGTCTCAGCAATTCTGGGCTGAAGAGGCAGGCTCAGACCCCAGGGAGTCTTGACCTAGAGCCCACCCCATCTGTCTGCTCACAGCTCCTCTCTGCCCCTTGGGGCTCCTGGCCGGGCTGAGGGTTGAAACGGGGTCTGGACCTTTATGGAGCCCTCAAGGGCCAGGGTGCTGGAGGGCTGGACCTTTCTCTGGAAACACAGAGATGGGCCAGGGAAATGCCCAGTGTCAGGGCAAGGCTGGGAAGACCTGTGCCTTGGGCCTGTATACACGGTCAGGGCCAGAGACATGAAGGGCACTTCCCGTGGCCTTCCCCTAGGAAGCCAGGACTTGCTTCCAGCTTCCGCCCATCCCCACCGGCTTTGTGTCTTGGACAGGAGGCCTGTGCTGGGTGTGGGGGCTCTGAGAGCGGGTAGGGGCCTGGATGGGCACCGTCGGGCATCATGTCCCTTCTCTGAGCCTGGCCTCCCTCAGTGGCTGGCGCAGGTTTGTGCCCGGGTCACTGGTTTGGAGATGGGGCAGGTTAAAACAGGACCTCAGGCCTGAGACCCGGTGGCGTAGTGGTTGTGCGCGGGACTGCGGCCCACTGGGACGGAGGTTCAATTCCAGCAGTGGGGCTGGGCCTCCTACTCCCACCACTGCAGAGCAGTGATGCCCACCCCCCCAAAAAAAAAGAATTGTATGAGCCCCCAATAAAATGATTTTAAAGAGAGAGTTAGTCTCTGACATCTACAGGGGCAGTCCTACCCTGCCCTCCCTGGTCACTAGGGGCCAGGGCTTCGAGTCCGTGGCAGTGAGTGAGTTCTCCATCCTCAGTCCGCTGGTGGGGATGGCTGTCCCTTCTCCTGGGTCCTCCACGGCCCTAACACGCCATCGCCAGCCTGAGGGCCAGGAAGGGAGGCAGTCTGGGAGAGCAGGATGTGCGGGAGGAAGCGCGGGAAGGAACAAGGAAGCTCACATTGATCAAGGATCGATTATGTGCCCCGGTGGCGATGTCGTCCCATGTTGGGCTGCTAACCCCAAGGTCGGCTGTTCAAATCCACCAGCCGGTCCTCAGAAGAAAGGGGAGGCTCTCTACTTCCGAGAAGAGTTTCTGAAACAGACACTTCCACCCTGTCCTGTAGGGTGGCTGTGAGTCAGCCCCACGTCAATGGCAGTAAGTTTACTTCCTTTAATGTGTTTCTTTTTTTGTTGGGGGAGGGCATCACTGCTCTCCGGTGGTGGGAGTAGGAGGCCCAGCCCCACTGCTGGAATTGAACCTCCGTCCCAGTGGGCCGCAGTCCCGTGCACAACCACTATGCTACCGGGGCTCAGCCCTAATGTGTTTCTTTTAGTGAGTGTTATGATAAACCCAGCTCGCTGGGTGGCGCACACCGTGAGTGCTGACTACTAAGTTCCGAGTTGAGTTGGGGATTCGAATCTGTCCAGGGGATCCAAGGAAGAAAGGGATCCAGCCTTGACCCTTATCCCCCCCTCCAGACAAGCCCCAAGCCGGCTCTCCCACAACCACTTCTCTGCAAGGACCCCCAGGCCCCAGCCCAGCACGCTGGGACCCAGGCAGGGACTGTGCACGTGAGCTCTCGCCCTCTGGACCCCCCTGTGCTCCTCTGGGACAGGGCGGATGCCATGGCCTTGTCTGTTCCACCTCTTCTGCATCCTTCTCTCGGGAGACCCCAGCGGGCCAGCCCGAGTGTTCATTTTCCCATGGGAATGACATGAGGTTGTCACCCTCATTCTTGTTCCGACGTGCGTGTCCAGCTTCCCAGGTCACTCACGGAGAAGAGCCCCGGGCAGGGGCCCTCATCCTTGCACCCCCTTCCGGAGAGCCGGGGGGTCACTTCGGAGTCGCCCGTGGACTCAGCAGGTACCCAAAGAGTGTCCACTCTGGGCCAGCTGTCCCTTCGTCCTGGTCTCTGCCCTTCGGCTCAGTCTTGGCTGTCATGTCTGTCATCTTGTCCCACCCTAGACTCTGTGAGAGAAGGGGGCTGGAGGTGGCAGGGGAGTGTCAGCCTTCAAGTCCTCAGCAGACAGACACACTTGGACTCTGCAATCAGACTGAATGGGGTTCGTGACATGGGCAACATGGGGTGACTGTGTCCTCCCACGGGGGCCCACCGTGTGGAAACACAAACACGCAGCAGTTTGAGCCTTCGGTGCTCTGGAGGGGGTGAGCTCCACTGTGATGGGGGGGGGGGGGCCTCTGAATGACTCTGCGCCGAGCCTGGCACACTGAGGTGCTTGGTAACCGGCCACCATGGGTTGGCGTCGCTGGTATGAAAGACTTTTGGCATGAGAGTCATCTTGGCAAAAGACTGGCCTTGGAGCTGAGCCCTGGTGGCGCAGTGGTTGTGTGTGGGACTGCAGCCCACGGGGTTGACGGTTCAAATTCAGCAGCAGCTCTCCAGGAGCAAGGCTCGGCTTCCTCCTCCCACCAGGGCAGTGATGCCACACACACACACACACACACAAATGCGGGCCTTGGGCTGGCTCTGGCTGTACACAGCACCCCCAGAGGTGTCTGTGCTAGAGGGGGGTGATGGAGGTCCTGTGAGGACAAGTGACTCGTCCTCCACCTCGGGGGGGGGGCGGGGGGAGTCTGCTGATGGACAGGCTCTGGCCTCCTGAGTCACACAGAGAGCCTGGTCAATTTTTTTGGCCAGCTTTTTTTTTGGGGGGGGGGGCATCACTGCCTCTGGTGGTCGTAGGCGCTACCCAGTGCTGCTCCTGAGAGCCACCGCTGGATTTGAACCGCCGAGTCCACAGGCCACAGTCCCGCACTCAACCACTTACGTCACTGGGGCTCACTCAGCCCATGGCCAGCTTTTTAAATTTAATTTTTTATTAATCATTTTATCAGGGGCACTTACAAATCTTATGACAATCCAACATTCAATTTGCCATGAGCACTCTTGTACCTAGATTTTCTTTCTTTCTTTTTTTTTTTTTTAAGGCATCACTGCCCTGGTGGTGGGAGTAGGAGGCCCAGCCTTTGCTCCTGTGAGCGGGAATTGAACCTCCATCCCAGTGGGCCACAGTCCCGTGCACAACCACTACACCACCGGGGCTCAGCCTGTACCTAGATTTTCATCACCATTTCCAAAACATTTTCCTTCTGCGCGAGGCCGTGGTATCAGCTCCCCTTTTACCCCCTGCCCTCCTACCCTCGTGGATCCTTGATCAGTGATATATTATCGCTGTTTTCCATGTCTTACACCACCCCTTGTCTCCCTTTACCTATCTTTCGGTTACTCGTCCCCCTTGAGGGGGGTGTCTATCCAACCTTGTGATGGGTTCCCCCTTTCTCCCTTCCCTCTGCCCTCACCATCCCCTTACCATCACCATATCCCACTACTGTTCCTGACAGGTTTATCTGTCCTGGATTCCACGTGTTGACAGTTCTTATCTGTACCAACGTGTGTACTCCAGTCTAGCCGGATCTGTAAGGTAGGACTGGGTCATGGTACTGGAGGGGACGGGGACAGGAAGCATTCAGGAACTGGAGGACTGAGGTGTGTTTTGTCAGTGCTATCCTGCACCCTGGTTGGATCCTTCTGCGGGGGGATGTCTTTGACCAGCTTTGATCTCTTGACCCCTTAAGGGGGGACAGGCTCACGTCTGCAATTGATGTGCTGGTTGCCGGTGGCTGTATCGAGTCAGCTCTAACTCAGGTGACATCAGAAGAAGGCGTTGCCTGGCCTGCGCCATCTTCCCCATCCTTGACATCTGCCAGGCCGCGATTGCCACTATACGTGCTCTGAGGGCCTTCCAACCGAGTAAGGGGACCTTCTAGGGTGCTATTACCCTACAAGAGGCCTTCTTCCCCCTTGGCTAATTGGGAGGAGTAGGTGGCCAGTCTTTCATTGTTGTCCGTCTTAGTCTGGAACCTCCCCTGGAAGCCAGCATGGTAAATATGAACAAAATCATTAGCTCCTCAAAAAAACAACAAAAAACGCGCTGAGCCCCGGTGGCGTAGTGGTTGTGCGCGGGACTGCAGCCCACTGGGACGGAGGTTCAATTCCAGCAGTGGGGCTAGGCCTCCTACTCCCACCGCCGGAGAGCTTGATGGCCCCCCCCCCCAAAAAATAATCATTAGCTCCTCTTATTTTCTTGACATTTCCCCCTGTGGCAGTCATGTACTCATGTGTCAGTTTCATGATTTAGAGTCTAAGGATGGAGTCTAGCCTATCAATCTGGAGATAGCCAATGAGGCCTCTGCGTGGGCATGGCTTTCTCCTGAGAATTCTGGGAAGTCTCTCGGTATTTCCCAATTGGAGAAGAGAGACTTGACTCTCAGTCTCCGAGACGACGAACTCCTGACAAGATGAGATGACAGCGTGCTGATTGATCCTGATTCCTGGAGAATGGAGGAACCAGAGGAGAGGCCACATGGGCTTGCCCTGGTGGAACCAGACCTCTGGGGCCAGAGAAGCCACAGAAAGACCCCTGCCAGGGCTGAGATGCTTCTGGAAGCCACAGAGAGACCCCTGCCAGCACTGAGATGCTTCTGCTGCCACTGAATGTGCAGGACTCTGCACCCACTGGCCTGTGACTTCGTGAGTCGGAAGGAGACTTTATAGACTGGTATCGGACATATGGGCTAATATTGGACTTATGACTTTGAACTGGACTGGGTTGGGATGCTTTCTGAGTGTTCCATTCCTCATATATAAACCTTTCCCTTATAT
This sequence comes from Nesogale talazaci, assembly GCA_004026705.1. Taxonomy (NCBI): domain Eukaryota; kingdom Metazoa; phylum Chordata; class Mammalia; order Afrosoricida; family Tenrecidae; genus Nesogale; species Nesogale talazaci. The sequence continues at coordinate 8,691 of PVJH01035490.1, forward strand.
CCATGTGTGTGTCTATGAATTTTTTTCTCTAGTCTACCTGGAATAGCACCCTCACACACATCAGACAATTCAACAGTTCAATCACACCGAGAAGACTTGTACACTCGTCACCACAACCAATTCAAACGTGTTCTTCATTCCTGAACACATCGTTATGAGCGCCCCATGCCTCCCCCTGTCATCCTCCCAAGGAACCATTCATCCAGTTCCTGTCTGTAGATTGACCTCTCCTGGGCTTCACAGACAGAAAAGCATTTTAAAATGAAACTGACAAAGAACAAAGTGGAACGGATAAAACCCTCAATTGAAAAGAAAGTGGAAAGTATTAAAAGCTGGAATGAATTTAAAATGGATCCAGTGGTAAGGTGTCCAATTTTAACTTAACTACATCTGCAATAACCCACGTTCCAACACAGTCTGTGTGGCAGCCAGGCTGTTCATGTCCTGGTCACCAGAGGGAATCCGCCTGTATTTCCTCTTCACTTTTGCGGGGAGGGTTTTCTTTCCTCTCTTCTGATTTAAAAAGTAATATGCAGGTTTTCTAGCTCATTCAAATGTACCAAAGTTTACAAGGTGAGTGTATCTAATTTCTTCCCCCCATAGGTCACAATGTAACCGTGCGATGTCCATGTGTTCGGAGTTTCCGTCTCTGTTCCTGAATAAGTCGCTCTTGTCCTCACTTTCCACACAAATGGCCTCACACGTGGCCTACAATTCAGCAACGTTCTCTTTTTAGTGGCATTTTCTGTTTAAAATGTGAAATGGAATTTGCAATCTCTTTCTTTCTATCTTTTTATCCTCGCCCTCTTGCTCTGTAAGGAGCCCTGGTGGTGAGTGAGGGGGCTGTGCGTTGAGTTGCTCATGACAAGATCAGCAGTTTGAACCCACCAGCCGCTTTGAGGGAGAAAAAGGAGGTTTTCTCCTCCCATCAAGAGTGAGTCTCAGAAACCCACAGTGGCAGTTCTACCCTGTCCTCTAGGGGCACCATGAGTCAGCGTTTGGCCTTTTGGTTTCTTTCTCTGAATCTATATCTAGAATGATAACCTGGGCTAACAGTATTCACCACCTGAACACTTCATGCTGTTAACTGACTTCATCCTCCCTCATAAGCAGTGTCGGGGGTGGGGGACGTGCCTCCCATCCCCATTGTACAGACAAGGCTCTGTTAATAGTCACACTGTTAATAGATTCCACCGTAGGGACTGATTAAAGGCTCTGCTCAGCCACTATTCAGGATGATTGACACTGTGGGGACGGGTCCTGGGTTTCAGCATGATGAACAATACTTCAGGGGACATCCCGGTACACCTTTTTTTTGGGGGGGGGGCATCACTGCCCTCAGGTGGTGGGAGTAGGAGGCCCAGCCTTTGCTCCGTGAAGTTAGAATCGAACCTCCATCCCAGTGGGCCACAGTCCTGCGCACAACCACTACGCCACCGGGGCTCAGCCCCGGTACACCTTTTGACTCTTCTGGAATTCCTTTTCTAGAACAAATTCCAGATGTGAATTTGTACCAGAAGATATCGATATGTGGGCATAATGGCTTGTTCAAGTAGCACTCAGACCACCCTTCTCATTGTCTCTCTGTCTAAACCCACTTTCTCTTTCAAGGCTCCCCTCAAGCACAGCCTATTGTAGGAAGCCTCCTCTTGCCACTAGGCCATCATCGAGCCCCCTCTCTGCAGCACGTCCATGGTCCTGGGCACTGTATGTACCTCGCTCTCCCACGGGGAGTGCTCAGAGGGCGGGGTCTGTCACGTGTTAGGCATCTGAAGACCTCCCCCACCGCTGGGCTTAATGGAGGGCCTGATGGCAGCAGACAGTTACTCTGTTGTTTGCTGGCATGGCAGAGGAGTAGGTGTTTGGGTAGGTGGGTAGATGTATGGACTGATGAGCGGATGGATAGATGGTGGATAGAAGTGTTGGAGAAGGATGAATGAATGGAGTGGAAGAAGGGGTAGATGAATGGATGGATGGGTGGGAGAGGTAGATGGATGATGGATGGATGGGAGACATGAGTGAATTAACCTGATGGTGAATAGCTGATAGAAGAACTGGGGTCTCTGGTGGACAGATTGACTCATAGGGGATGGATGAATGGATGGATGGATGTTGACTGGTGAACAGATGGACAAGGGAGTGAACAGGCTGGTTCCTCACATGTTCTCTACCCTGTTGGGTTTCCGTCTTGCCCTCTTCTCTGGCCCCGAGCCCTTTGTTTCCACAACCTGCACGCATAAAGCTCAGACGTTCTCCCTCCACAGAACCTGCGTCGCCAGCCGTCTAGATAGTTTAAAAATGCCAAACCCCCCCCCAAAAAAAAAGTAAATAAAAATGTGACGCAACAGGACTGCTCTTTAGAATATCCTTAAACATAATTGTGAAAACAGAAATCCTGTGTGTTAAGTGCTTCTTACCAAGTGCTTCTGCTAAGTAGAGACCCATACCCTTTGTGATAGGACCATTGGGCCCCTCCGGGATGAAAACTGACCTGATTCGGGTTTCTCATTTTAATGTAGTCAAATCGATCGATTTTATAGATACAGAAACCGAGACCAGGATAGGGGACGAGTCTTCTCACCCGGCAGTCAGTTGGTGACACAGCTAAGTCCCTTATTCCTCAAGCCTGCCACTCGTGTTCTTTGCTTCCTAAACTCACTCAATATTTCCCTCCTCCCTGAAAGTTCTCTTCCGCCCCTGACTCACTATCTGCCTCCTTCCCCAACCTATAGGGCCAATCAACCAGCTGCCAAGTCAGACTTCATTGAGGGACTTGTGTCTCTAACCCAACAGTGGGGGCCGAGGAGTGAGAGACCTATTTCAGGGTGACCAGCCTGTTCTGGACCCCACCACATCTCAGATGGAGCCATAGATGAACAGCAGGGAGGCCAGGAGGGAACAGGGCTAGGCCCTGGACCTGCCCCGCAGCTTGCATGGCCATGATTGCAACTACAGGAAATAGCCACTCACCCACCTCCATCCCCAAAGCCACCAGGCACCTTGCGACAGTAACTTAGCAGTTGAAATGACTGGTGTTTTTGTGGGTGTGCCCGTGCCAGCTCTTGTAGCCAATCCATACAGGCCTCTCTCAGCCATCACCCCTTCTGTGAGATTACTAGCATTCTGAATTTCAGGCACCTGGGGCTGTAGTCCTCGTTTGGAGGGCATGCCCCACCAAGGAGCAGGAGTTGGGTAGAAGACAGACCTGACTTTTCTGTCCTCATGGTATGCCACCTGTCACTTCTGTGTACAACAGGACCAAATGTCACCCGGTCCCGTGCCATAGTTCCTATGTTTGAGCTCATTGTTGGAGCCCGTGGGCCAGTCCTTCTCAATGTCCTTCCCTGGGGACTGGTCTCTCCTGACAGGGCCCAAGTGTGGCAGACGAAGTCTCGCTGCCCTGGCCTCTAATGGGCCCTCTGGCTGTCTTTCTTCCAAGGCAGATTGGTTCGGGTTGTGTGGGCAGCCTGCAGGTCTTTCCGTTTTCTTCCCCAGCACCATAAGTCCAATGTGTCAATTCTCCACTCGGATTATTCAACGTCCAGCTTTCACATGCATTAGCAGGCCATTGAAAAAGGCATGCGTGGTTGAGCCCTGGTGGTGTAGTGGTTGTGCACAGGACTGCGGCCCACTGGGATGGAGGTTCAATTCCAGCTCCACGGAGCAAAGGCTGGGCCTCCTACTCCCACCACCTGAGGGCAGTGATACCCCCGCCAAAAAAAGAAAAAGAAAAAGGCATGGCTTGGGTCAGGTGCACTTAGTCCTCAAAGTAACACCCTTGCTTTCAACACTTTAAAGAGGCTTTGTGCAGCACCTTCACCTCGTGCCATGTGTCATTGGATCTCCGGACGGCTGCTTTCTTGAGCACGGATTGTGAACCCTGTGCTAATCTGGGTAGACTAGAGGAACAAATTCAAAGACACTCGTATGTATATAAGAAGGACCTGTCTAGCCAAGAGCAATTGAAGATTGAGAAACCATCCCGGCCCAGGCCAGATCAAGTCCAGAAGTCCAGTATTAACCCATATGTCCAATACCAATCTGTAACGTCCTCTATAGACTCACTCAGCACAGGCAGTGACACTGAATGCAGGAAGGTCACGGGCCAGTTGAGTGCCAAGTTTTGTGAATCTGGAAGCACCTCCGCGCTGGCAGGGGTCTCCACGAGGCTCGTCCAGCTCAGGGCACTAGTGTAACTCCATGTGTCTTGTCAGCGGCAAAGTCTCCCAGGGAGTGAGCAGAGAAAGAGTGTCTCCTGGCCCCAAGGAGGAATACCAGAGTGCCCAGAACCCTCAGGACAAGGCCATCCCTGCACAGAGGACTCATTGACTAAGACCTGATTGACCGGCTAGATTCCACCCCTTTACTTAATCCTCTCAAACTGACAAATAATTGTATAACTACCACAGACCCCAAATCCTTGACAAGTGCAACATTTCTCCATTTATCATTATGAGGACTTTGTGAGGACTTGGGTCTTCTTTGCATTGATCTGTCATCCATACGGAAGGCTGCCAGCCTTGACCTTCATCAGCAAGGGCTTTAAGCCCCCCTCACTTGCAGCAAGCCAGTTCTGTCATCTGCATATTGCAGGTTGTTGATAAGCCTTCCTCCCCTCCTGATGCTACAGTCTTCTTCAAACAATCCAGCTTCTCTGATGCGTTGCTCACTAAATGTGCCTTCAGCAGAGTGTGTGAACCAAGTCAGCCTCTTTCTTTCCTCGATGACATCTTTCCAGACGTGGACCAGGCCACCCTCTTGTTCTTTCTTGGCCATATAATGATGGCACTCTGTAACAGCATGCACATTCACCACCTCCTCAGAAAAGCAGGCTTCCATCTTCCTGAGCACGAAGACCCACCGTGGCATCCAGACATTTTGGGCTTCTGGCTCCAGACCCTGCCTTTGGCACCTGTGTTCGTCCAGGTGGACCAGAGACACTCATATGTGTATAAGAAAGAGCTTTCGATAAAGCCTCAGAAACTCCCAGGAGTAGGTCTACCCGGCCTGTAGGGGCCCTGGGGGTCAGAATGGACATGGTGGCAGGGAGTTACACCTCAATGTATTCCTCCATCCCCTGTGGGTAGACAGGTGGATTGTTTCCAGTACGGGGTGAGCAAGAGTACAGCTTTATCGAGTGGTGGGAGCCCTGCCTCTCAAGATGTGTATGTGTGTGTGTGTGTGTGTATGTGTCAGTGTTTCCCCAGATGCTTGTGTCGGGACAGGGTTGCTTCCATCGTTGCGAACAATTGCAGGTGTGGTTGTTAAGTCGGATCTGATCAGCGGTGGGATTCAAGTCACTTAACAACCAGTTCACTGCCCTCATGGCCGTCTTACACGTTAAAAAAAGATACACGAGGGCTGAGCCCCAGTGGCGTAGTGTTTGTGCCCGGGACTGTGGCCCACTGGGATGGAGGTTCGATTCCAGCTCCATGGAGCAAAAACTCCCACCACCTGAGGGCAGTGATGTAAAAAAACAAACAAAAACAAACAAAAAAAGATACACGATAGTCTATATTTCATAGCAATACTTAAATAAGAATAATAAAAGAGATACATAGAAACTAGAAATGAAAGAAAAAATATTGATGAAAATATCAAATAATAAAAACAAATTGTTGTTTAAGATATTGCTACTCTTCTAGATTCCATACCCCTCAGATCTTCATTTTGGCCTGAGTGGCTCAGAAAGGAGGGAAATGAAAACTGACGTGAACTTGGGGTCTTTAGTAACAAACAAGTTCATCTCAAACATAAGAAATAAGGTATTTTCATATTGCTTCTTGTTTGGCCTCCTCACGTGCAATATGCTTCACTTTAATCTGAGCACCATTGGCTGTGTGACTTTTCCTTCAGCATCTTTTCACTGTGGGAGTGGGATCCCATTCTGTTAGAGGTAGGCCAATCAGACGATAGCCATTGTGCCAGATGGATTAGAAACAGCTGGACGACTTCTCTTCTCGGAGCCTATTGTGTTCATCTTTGAAAAACCCCTTTCTGCTTCTGCTGAACTCATAGCAGTTGTCTGGACAATGTTTGTAGCTCTTGGAACACCTTCAGGAATCGCATAATTCACTGAAACGAAGCATGGCGTATCAGCCCCCCGGTGGTTAGCACATTTTCTCTGTGTGCGATCTGCTTGCTTACTGAAGTCACAAACACAAGGGGATAAAAATGTATTATTTCATCAAAAGCATGATGAGTTTAATAAAGTGAACAAATTCACATGACCAGTAGAGTTCCCATTCTTTGTACCCATGGGTGGAGGGGACATTCCTACCGGCGCTTAGAGCATACTGTCGCACAGATGGACCTTAAAAAAAAAGAGTAAGGCATATAAATTTGTGACTTCCACCTTAGAGAGAAGTCTGATGACAAGTGCTATTTTATTTTGTTTTTTGTTTGTTTGTGGGCATCACTGCCTCTGGTGGTCGTGGGCACTACCCAGTGCCGCTCCTGAGAGCCGCCGCTGGATTTGAACCGCCAAGCCCGCGGGTTGCAGTCTCGCACTCAACCACTTACGCCACCGGGGCTCAGCCGACAAGTGCCATTTTAATGGTCCACCCAACTCAACCAAAAAGTCCGCGTGGGTTTTGGGGAGAATCCTTCAGAACTGGCTGAATCCCAGCCCATTATGACTCCACTCATAGCGACCCTGAGCGCCACACAGCACTCGACCCGGAGACCCACAGGACCGCCCCTTCATTTTCAGAGGTGGGTGCCCCGAAACAGGCTGCAACCTTCAGCTCTGCCCTTCAGCTCTGCCCACGTCTCCTCCCCTCCACTTTTAGTGAAAATGTCTGGTGCCTGGGACATAATTAGGGCTCCCTAAGAGGCCATGCTTCAAGCGAACTCTCTGCCCACCACCCCGCGGGACACGTACTCACTTCCCAGGGCCTGGGCTTCCTCTTAGGGAACAGGACAAGGAAAATGCCCGCGCTCATGCACACTCAGTGGAGAGAATCGCCAGGTGAGGGGCGTGATGAATAACACCAATTAATTGTTTTATTTTTTTAATTGTTTTGTTGAGATAGAATTCAGAGGTTCTAAAACTCATCCTGGAAGAGAGAACCGTTCAGTTGTTGGACATTCTCACAAAGGGCACTCACCACGATCCCCTTCCATCGCTTTGCCGCCCCGAAGAACTCCTGCCCCCGCGGGAGTCCTCCCACTCGCCTGCTCCCACCAGGGACCCTGATGGTGTCGTGGGTTACACACTGAACTGCTCACCGTGAGGTCACCGTGGGTTCGATTTAAAGTCTCATGTAATTATTAAAGGGCCTAAGCTTTTGTGTGTGTGTGTGTTTCTTTCCATAACAGACCAGCTTCGCTTCCCCGAGGTTACAGCTGTATTTTTCTTCTTCTTGTCAAACATAAGGTACCAAATATGCTGCCATAAATTGTTTAGGGGGGAAAAGAAAGAAAGATTTAAAGTCCTGGAAACTCCATGGGGTAGTTGTACCTAGTCACTCTGGGATGGACTTTCCATCTCGCTCCCAAGGAGGCCCTGGTGACTTTTGGAGCCCAATGCTTACCCAGCAGCCTCCCCAGACCTCCTTCCTCTAACCTCAGGCCGCCACTAATTTATTTCAAGCTCTCTAGATAATTGAAAAGGGCCTCATAGTTGCATGCCTCTATCTTTTAACTTTTGAAAACATCAAAATTAAATGCTGGAGGCTGAGCCCCGGTGGCGTCGTGTTTGTGCGGGGGATGGTGGCCCACAGAGTTGGCGGTTCAAATTCAGCAGCAGCTCTCCAGGGGCAAAGCTGGGCCTCTTACTCCCCCCAGGGCAGTGATGCACACACACACACACACAAATTAAATACTTAGCCCTCGAGGTCTGGTGGGCTGGGCTGCCAACCAAAAGGCCAACCCTTCTGTAGGACAAAGAGGAGGCTGTGTGCTCTCCCGAAAAGATGCCCAGCCTTGGGAAACCTGGGGAGCTGTTTGACTGCCTCACAGAGTCATTATGAGTGGGCCTCAAAGACAGTGGGTATTGGGACAAGTACATAAATAGGCACACAGTAAACCCATGAAGGTGGGGGCTGAGGGGGGGGACACAATAAAGGGATAGATATCGACTTCTCTTTGTTCAACAAATATCCATTTGCCCTCTAGTGGTCAAGAGAGACAAGTGCACCTTTCTCTGTGAACACAATCCTGGCAGGGTAGAAACTGGCCCCGTGGGCTTCTGAGACCGGCACTCTTTGCAAGAGCAGAAAGCCTCACCTGCCTCCCAGTAGGAGACTGGTGGCTTCGAACTACTGGCCTTGCGGTGAGCAGCCTGATGCGTAGCCACCACTCCACCGAGGCTCTTTGAGGATGCACAGAGGAATGCAGCGAGTGCCAAGTTGACACAAGGGCAGCCTGGGAGGGGGCTCAGGGGTGAGGGGACTCTGAGAGATACTGTCCTAGAACCCAGGGAAGGTGTCCTAAAGGAGGTAGCCTTGAGGCTGAGCCTTCAGGGCTTGGATAGGGTCATGGATCCTCTGACCTTAGGTATTCAGTCCCTGTGCTGCGTCCAGACTGGAGGAAGGCTCCTTCACAACCTGCGATGTGCAGGTGACACAGCCTCGCTGGCCTGAAGCCCCTGCTGGTGAAGATCAAGATGACTGCCCTCGGCAGAGACTGCAACTCCGTTCCAGACAACAGCACCGTCAACAGTGACAAGAGACCTGTCAAGGATTTCATTTTACTTTGCTTCACACCCAACAGTCGTAGGAGGAACAGTGAAGAAAGGGTCCAAGGATGCCCACATTGTCCTGGTCCCAGCTGACGCATGAGGCCTTCCTGAAGAGTCCGAGGACAGAGAGGACGCGGGGAGGACTCAGGTGCGCCTGGCTCGCGCCGGGGTATTTTCGATCGTCTCAGTCGCACGTGGAAGTTGGGGACCGTGTCAGGAAGGCCAGAGGAGAATCGATGGCTTTGGGGGATGGCGTTGGAGAGGGGTCTTGGCAGGACCGGGGAGGGCCAGAGAACAAGTCAATCTGCCTTGGAGGAAGTACAGCCAGAAGGCTTCTCAGAAGCAAGGATGGCAAGACTTCTTCCCGCCTGCGTTGGACCTGTTCTCAGGAGGAACTGGCCTCTGGAGCAGGACATCATGCTTGGTAAAAAAGGAAGAAGACCACCCAGCGAAGTGGATGGGCACAGTGGCTGCACCATGGGCGCCTGGTCACCACTGCGAGGATGGCAGGGGACCGGTGGAGCAGTGCTGTACTCTTTCCTGCCCAGGCTTGCTCTGCGCCAGAACCAGCTCACTGGCACCTCAGGGCGGCAGTTGCCCTGGTTGTGGGAGGGTCTTTCAAGGTGAGGGTTCCTGAGAGCCAAGCGGAGAGGAGGGGAGACCAGGAGAGGGAGGGAGGAGATGAGCTTCTAGAGGACAGGTCAGAGTTGGCCCCACATCTTTTCAGGCTGGGAACTAGATGAGTGTGTTGAGAGGCTCTCGACCTGGGTGGTGGTTCAGAGAGGCCCAATGGGCAAAGGACTTAGAGGTGAACCAAGCCTGAAACATCCTCTGGGTACCACCTCCACAGCCAGCTTGTCAGGGTCCCTGCCCCCAGTCCCAGCCCCCCAACCTCAGTGTTGACTTCTCCAATCCTACAGAAGAGAGAGGGCTTCAGCCCTGAGAAAGGAAGAAGCTTGGACTTCAAAATCAGCCCCGTCTCAGCTGGGGCCCCTTGATTAAGTGCTTATAGCCTCTCAGTCTGTTTCTCCAGCTGTTTACGACTCTTCACGTCCCTGTGTACAGCAGAACGAAACGCGCTGACATTTGCAGCGGTTTCTTTTCACTGGGAGCTGTGCAAAGCAAAGTTCCCCGAAGCTTTGCTACGATGCCATTAAGGGCCTCCTTTGAGGAAGCACCTCTGCCCTGATTGTACTTCAAATGCCTCTCACCCTGAGGGACTCATCTTCTGGCACTGTATCAAGCAAGGTTCCTGTGCTATAAATAAGGGCTTCAATGCCCCCGCCCCCCTGCCTTCTTTTTCTCCCGAAGTCAATCTCCAGGTCTTTCTCCCTAGTCTTTGTTAGTTGGCAAGCGCTGCTGACCCATGCCTACCACGAGGGATCCTGCTAGCATTTGAAGTGCCGGTGACATGGCTTCCAGCATCACCGCAAGACATCGCCCGTCACGGAAAGAGAAGCTGACAGGCAAGTTGGGGTCGGGACATCATCTGTGGTCAACTTGAGACTATTGAGAGTGAAGGTGTGGAGTTAAGCCTGTCCATCAGGTCGCAGCTTGATGACTTCATTTGGAGGCACTAAGGAGATACATAGCTCCCTGGAGGCGGGACACACTCTCACTTCCTGGGAGACATTCCTGCTGGCGAGACACATGGAGCTGCATTAGCGCCCTGGAGCTGGAGGAGCCACGTGGAGATCCCTGCCAGCGCTGAGATGCCCACAATGCCACTGGAGCCACAAGACTTCCCGCCCACTGGCCTGTGATCCTCCTGCATGTGGCACCATTGCCTGTGTTGAGTGAGTCTGGAGAGGAATTTATAGACTGGTATCCGACATACGGGCCTAACATCAAACTTACGGACTTGATCCGGACTGGACTGGGATGTTTTCTCAATATACATTTGCTCTTTTTTTTCTTCTGGTTATCTTATTTTATTTTTACTGTGCTCACTTTAAAGTCGAGGCATCATCAACTCCAAACGAGACCAAGGACCGATTTACAGAACAAAGCGCCTGGAAGCCAGGAATTGATTTTTTAATGGGAAGAAAGGGACATTTTTTTTTTAGTTTTTTTTTTGGGGGGGGGAGCATCACTGCCCTCTGGTGGTGGGAGTAGGGGGCCCAACCTTTGCTCCATGGAGCTGGAATTGAACCTCCATCCCAGTGGGCCGCAGTCCCGCGCACAACCACTAC
>PVJH01035491.1:0-20276 GCA_004026705.1 Nesogale talazaci
AATTTTCCTTCATTCTCATAAGCTACATTAATCAAGCCATTGTTGCACCTATTCCTCCTTTCAACTCCCCCTCATTATACAACTGCTGCCTCAATCCAGGCCCTCTACTGTCTAATGTGAGAAATAGTTTCCTAAATGCTTTCACTCAGCCTGGCCTCTCAACTCCAATCACAATAATCCCTTCCCAGAGCAAAACTGATGGTGATTCCTTTCTTTGACACCTTTCAAATGGCTCCCAGCTCCAACAGTAACTGCAGCTCTCAACCTTCCTCAGTCACAAATACCATAGCCAGAACCTAACCCACCTCAATCAGAATCTTTTATATAGGAGTCTGAGCAAGAATATTTCTTTAAAACTCCCTAGCAGACTCCCATGGGAGCCCTGTGGCATGATGGTTAAAATGTTTGCGTGCTAATGAAAGGCCAGTGATTTGAACTCTTCTTCCAGAGGAGGAAAATGTGGTGCTCTGCTCTGCAAAGATTTGAAACTTTGGAAACTAATCCTATAGTGTTGCTACCAATCAGAATCAATTTTAAGGGGTTCTTAAAGGTGATTCTATACTGATGTTCCCCACCCCCCCCCCCGGGAGATAAAAGAAGTTCATGTGCTCAGCTTCTCATCAAAATATTGAAGTTTTCATGTGATGCAGAGACACCTTAGAGGAAAGGCTTGGTGATCTATTTTCCAAAACTCAAGGATTAAAAAGTTGTGGAACACAGTCCTCTTCTGACACACATGGGGCTACCATAAATCCTAGTTAACTCAATGGCAGCTGGTACGGTAACTTTGAATATGGAGGCACAGCATGCACAGATTCACATGATAGGATTCATAAAGATATTGTATTGTCCATATATCACCCGAACCTGGAGCATGTCCCAGCCTCATTTATGATCATCCCCAGACTCACATGGACAATCCACAAACCCAAAACTGCTCACAATTCTTCCCCTCAACAAGCTGTGTCTCATTTCAGTTTTTTCTCCCACCTGGATGACACTGTTCTATCCTTACTAACTACACTAAGTCTTCCACCTACCCTCATATAGTCCCAGTGAAACTCACAACTTTGTATACTCCTACCTGTCTTCCTATCCTCACACTTGCCACGACGATGTATATTAATTATGTGATTGTTTATCCATTCTCCTCCAGGTTCAATCCTTTAGGGAAACTACTAGATCTTAATCCATTTCTGTGTGCCTGGCAATGCCTCTGAATAAGCAAATGAGTAAGCTAAACGATGTGGTGCTAGAGGGCCTTCCTGCCAACCCCAGACTCATTCGCTGCCATTAAGCCAATGCTGACTCACAGGGGGCACCTGTGGGTTTCTGGATCTGTAACTATTTACAGGGATAGACAGTCCAGTCTTTCTCTCCCTGAACTGCAGATGCTTTCAAGTTCCTGATCATAAGGACTGCAGCCCAAGGAGTAACCACTTTGCCACCAGGGATGCTGCTAATGCCAGAAATGTTGTTCAAAGCTTGTGTATGCTAAGGTTAGGCAGTATGTAGCATTTGTTCAATTTATCATCATATAAATAAGTCATGCCCTGTGTACTTAAAGTGGTAAGCAATGATCATGTGTGTTCAAAACCATGCTCCTGAAGCCAAAACCAAGTTCCTTCTCATTGGCATGGTTTTACATTAGTCTAAGATCCCTGTTCCCACTCAGCTTCAGCTGAAATATCACTACTGGAGGAACACTGTGAAGCCTTCCCTGACTGCTCCACACAGAGCTATTTGCTCCTCCTCTTTGGTACTAGAGCATTCTATGCATAGCCCTCTCTCACGTACCAAATAAAACAAATAAACAAACCTCACTGCCATTGATTTACCCTGCAGGACAGACTAGAACGGGCCCCTGTAGTTTCTGAGGCTTCCAAGCTCATGGACACCCAATAGAAAGCTCCATCTTCCTCCCACAGAGGGACTGGTGGGTTCTCACTGCTGAACTTGTGGGTAGCAGCCAACCTATAAACAACTACACCACCAACCCTGAAATTGTTCCGAAGTCTATTTCCGTGACTGAACGACAAATACTCAGGATCATGTGTATCTTCTATACACAGCAGGACTCTTTTATACACAGTAGGACTCTTATCAAAAATGTCCTTTTATACAAAAGGACTCTTTTGAGTCCTTAAATAGTTGGCCATACTATTCCACTTCATGACAGTGATAAGTGACGAACAATATACTAACATTCACTGGATCGCTGATTCTTTCTAGGAAGCTGTCTTAACTGTTTGGCCTCCAGAAACACTTTCACTTTGCAATGGAAGTCCCACAAACTTATTTTACAAAAACCTCTGAAATTTATTCACTATATTTACCTATCATAGTTATAATTGGATTAGGCAATGTTGAGAAAATAGTGTTTGTTCCCCCAATAAGAATCTTTAATCCTAGTACCATGGCTAATTGCTTGCAATTCCAAAGCACACAGCAGTGGCCAGAGCCAAGAAAGACTCTTATACAGCCCCCAATCATATTTGCTGTGCCTTCTTAGATATATTCTATTTTTACTTTGGTAACAACAACTGGCTATCATATGCAAAGGTAATGGTGGGGCAAAGGACCTCTCTGAGACAAGAAAATGAGGGTCTGGGGCATAAATTGGTCCTGAGAAAAGATGATAACCCCAGATTTGGGTCCTCAATCTGACACCTTTGAGCTGCAATATGAAACACATTTCTGGAGTTGTCACAATTATCATCTCTGTCATCTGTAAAATGAAGCCAAGTTTCTCTACTGAAGGTGTCACCGAGAGGTTTTATGGGCATTGGCTCGGCAGGAGACACTATTCTAGAACTTTCCATTAATTAATCTTCTGAGCTCTCAATTAATTTTCTGAGCTAGGTCTTTTCATGGAAAACACTTTTTATGAATTGATTATGCCTCTCTCACCCCCAAAAGAATCAATATCCTAAACCTCAGGGTTAGCAGTGCCCTGGTAGTATCATGATCCTGTATGCATTGTGTTGCAATCCACATAGTTGGCAGTTCAAAACCACCATCAGCTCTAAAGGAGAAAGTGGGCTTTCTACTCTTGTAAATGGTTACAATCTCAGAAACCCACATGAGAATTTCTTTGAGTCAGCTCTGACTCCATGACAGTGAATTTGGGGTTCTTTTCTAATCCTCAGTACCTGTGAGCTTAACCTTGTTTATAAATATGGTACTTGTAATTATGCAATTAGTTAAATCAACATGAGATCATGCTAGAGTAGGGTGGGGCCTAATCCAATGTGAGTAAAGTCCTTAAAAGAGGCACAGACAAACATAAAAGAAGTTGATCCAAGGCCACTCCCCTATGTAGATGTCGTCAAAAATTGGAGTCCTGTTACTACAAGTCAGGAAGACCTGGGGTATCCAATAGGAGAACAGGTAAGGCAAGATCTTTCCCTAGGACCTTGGGAGAGAAAGAATGGCTCTGTTAAATTGCAATTTCTGGCATTCAGAACTGTGAGACAATTGACTATAATAGTTTTAGCCAACTACTTTGTAGTTCTTTGTTTTGGAAACCCTTAAAAACCAATACACTCCTTAAAACTATTCCAGACAAGTCTGAAACATCCATTAGATAATGAAGAGCAAGAAAAGTTCCATGAGCAAGATGACCTGGCAGCTAGTCCAAGTTAGCTCAAGGCCAGAGGACAAACACCAGACAGACCCACACCAGAACTCTGTTAGAACCAGAACCCCACACTTGGCACCTATTTTTTTCACAAACTCCCTCCAATGTGCCACTCCCCGTGCTTGGACTGGCGGGCTGCTTCAGGAAGTGGAATGCTGCCAGCTGGTTGTGCTTGACAGCTGCTGGATTAGAAATACAGGGTCTTTGTAAATCCCCTGGGTCGGAGGAGAGAGTGGCTAGATTCTTTCAACAAGGAAAGCTCATGTGACTCTCTAGGCCTAATTCACTTCGAACCTGGCTGCTCACTCCCATTTTAAGTCCCATTTAAGGCTGGACCTCAGTAGATGCATGACCCCCATGTGGAAAGGAGTGAGCCACCCCAGCACAAGAGTCTGATCCCTAAGGTTGTCCAGTTACAGGAGGTGCTGTGGTGTGACTTATACGTTAGCACTGGGGACGAAGCCCATAGAACTGCATCCCTGAGACCAGGACCTTTGGACTTCCTGTCTCCAAGGAAGATGACGAAAGTCAAGTCAGTTGCCATCTGTCCATTTTAACTCCTGGCAATCCGGGACACCTTGCAGCTAGGACCACCCAGTGGTTGTCAGTGCTGTGATCTTTCAGAAGGGCTTCGTTAAGACTGTCTTCTAAGGTGCCTCTGGGTTAGGAGTCAAGTGTGTAACCATTTATACCCCCTTGAGATTCTTTCTCGGAGCTAACTGTCACCAGGGAACTACAGTGGCACTATTTTACTGCAAGCAATCACTGATCTAGCATGGAGCACCTTCAAGGCCATGATAGGGACAGAATAACACACTATGGTCATTCTTGGTCATTTCCCCCCTCACAGGGGAGCCCAAAGTGCTAAGGCTGAATAAGACTTTATGGTTAAAGAAATAATTAGCACACTCTAAAAACAAACAGACAAGTCCCAAGACTGGAGGTTTCTGGCAGCCCTTCATTCAGACACAGAAAGCAAACAATGCTCTCTGTGCAGCCCTTCCTGAGGGATAAGGCCTCAGCCTCCACCATGAACTCAAGTTGCAGGCAAAATAGATTCAGCCAAGGAGTGAATTTATAAATGAGCACAATGAAAATAAGCCTCCAATGTTATTATTTCCAAAGACATAATAGAACTTAACAATGGAGACATTAACTCATACAGGGGAGAAATAGATATTCAAATGATTTCCTCTTCTGTTCCACCTGACTTTTGAATAGAGTTCCACTTTAAGATCATGAATCATTTTAAGAGAACTATTATCTCAGAAATTTTAACTCAGTTCTTGCCTTCCCTTCTAAGGATATAACACTTCTCTTTCCAATTACAAAAATCAGTGTGTGTGTGTGTGTGTGTGTGTGTGTGTGTGTGTGTGTGTTAGTAGTATCTTTTCTTTGGGGCACACATGTATGTATGTATGTATGTATACAAGTATGTGCAGACATGCACTTGTATGTGTGCTTGTCTCAAGCATGTGTGAATACATATGCAAGTGTGTCTTTTCTGGTGTGCATAGGGTGCATCTTTTCATGTGTGTATTGTGTTTTATATATTTCCTTGTGTGTTTTTTAGATGTGTTTTCTCAAACATATATATATCCAGCGTTTCAGTTCTTGGATTCCCAAAATAAAGGTTTACTTTGAGAAGCACAGGGTATTTACTACAAAGAGAATTTTATTGAGAAACTCCGAGGAGGAAAAGAAACCTAGTCAGTATGGCAGGTCTGGGTATTTTTCATACTTCCCTTCTGTAAACACAGACTCTTAGGCATTTAGGAGCAAGAAGTTGTCAGGAAATTCCTGGGGTGTGGGAGACCTTCCATGGAGGGTAGCAAGGGATTTTGGGAAATGTAGTCCCCAAATATTGCACAGCCTTTACAGGTTTTTTCCAAATCTCCACCTTCACTCCTATGCTCTGTCTCATGTCTCCCCTGAGAGATTTCACATACATAAATTTCTATGAGGTTAGGGACAGAGGTCTCTCCTCCTTATATAGGGCACTGTCTAACCTCACCCTGTCGGTAGGAGTAGAAATCTCTCCTAATCTATTCTGTATAAATCTGTCAACCTTTTTCAGATGGAGGTGCTGGACTTGAGGCACTGGTCAGAAGTCAGGGTCCTTTCTTTTACAAAATCCCACCGACAGTCACACACATAGGTTGTCCTACAGGAGATTCTGTATTATAATGAGACAAATGGACAAAGAGGAGGAGAATGTATCGCCAGCACCCCTTGATGTTGTGCCTGTCTACAAACAATACCAAAAGTACGAGTTTCTCTGTGCTTCTATTTTATCTTCTTCACATTTAAAAATTCTTAAGTTTTATTATATTTAAAAAAACTGTCAGGAATGGGTTGGTGGGTCGAACAGGCTGAAGTGGAAGAATGGAGAAAGAAAACTTCCCTTTTCCTACATGTTGTAGCTTTTCCTACATGTTTCTTACATGTTGGGCAGCATTTTCTCATCTGTGTCTCTGTGTGCGAGTGCTGCTCTTGTCCTGTAAGCACTCAACTTTCATATGCTTTGCTAGGCTTTGTCCTAGTCCCTCCTTCATCTACGGGTTAGAAATGTGTCTAGCTGCAGTACTGAAATGGATGTTGGACTGATGCAAGGCAGAGAACGCAGACAGGGCTGTATGTACCACACATTTATTCACCACACATTTATTCCTCTTGATCAGAGGATGCAGGGAGTCCCCTGAGGAATAAATGTACTGGAATGGTGGAATAAAGAACAAATCAATCTGTGTGGGAAGAAGTGAGGCCAGAGGGCTCCTTAGAGGCAAGGATGGCAAGAAGACATTGCTTGCATACTTTGGACATTTGTCAGGAGAGACCAGTCCTGGAGAAGACATCGGGCTCCATAAAACAGAGTGGTGGAAACAGAGGCGAAGGCCCCCAGGAAATGGATTGTCACAGTGATTACATCAGTGGGCTCAGACATAGAAACAGGTGTAAGGATGACAAAAGACTGCGGACAGTGCTTTGTTTGGATATTCATAAGGTTCCTCTGGTCTTTAAACTCACAGTGCTGATAGCCCACTTGTCTGACTTCACCTTGTCTGACTTCACCAGCAAACTTTATAGTGTTAATTAGAGTCTATGTTGACCACCTTGGTTCAAGTCTCTACCATACAGGAGACAGCAAAGAAAGAAATAACTATGAGTGGAATGCAGATGGATTTGTTACTATTCCCTGCAAAGCTAACCTAACTCAAGCCCCTCTTCTTGATGGCAGCTCCTCAAATAAGTCTGGTGTCTACAGGCAGTGTAGTTAGGTGGCCCCTGTCTAATTCTGTGTAATTCTCTGCTACTACCCCTGTATCATCTGTGTATGTGTCACAAAGACTACTGCCTACTGGCAGACACTAACATGTAGGGCTAGGCAAAACGAAGTTCAAAGTTGCTGCTTGGGTATACCTTGGCCAAACGAGTTTCAGGATTGCTGCAGTGGGTGCTCCCATCCCTCGGGAGCTTTTTCTACAACTTGTTCCATGGTGATTGACACATTTCTTAATGACTGCTTCACTTTAATTATCACATCACTACAGATTAAAATTTTTAAAAGCAAACAACCCCAAACAGTGTTGGACGAAGAATTCTTATTCTCACTTTGCAACCTGCAATCCTGCAGTTTCAAATCTTGTAATAACTTTTTCAGGACTATCTACTTACATTTTAAAACAAGGCTTGGCGCAGTGCTACAAACCATCCATCTTCCTTGGAGGTGGGTGAGAATATTGTTCTGGCAACTGTGTGTCACACAAGTAATCATTTAGCTAGACTCTAAATGAGATTAAAACAAGTAACTGCTGGAGGTAGTTAGGTTGCTAGATGGGAGCCCATAATTTAACCTAATTGAACAAAGGAAAAGCTTGTAAAAGTTTAAAGAACCAAGTGACAGATTGAAATAGAGTTTCTTGAGGTAGACTTAATGCTGCATTAGATTACCAGTATTTGCTGTGGGTTTTGATAATTGTACAGAAACATCATCCCTCTGAAAGGTGAATGATGACTAGACAGATAATCAATATAATTTGAGATTAAAATACACAACAAGCAGCACACATGGGGATAATTAAATTGTACTTCAAGGTGAGTTAACCCAACAGAAGGGAGGTGGATTCAGGAAGGCACACCAACTCTAAATTTGCTAATTTGGCCACCAAATCAGAATCTTCGTTTTCTTTGGGCGAGAAAGGTGTGCCTACGGTTTTATGCCTAGTAATTTAGACTTTTGGCACATGTCTATTAAGGCAAACATAACCTGCAAGACAAGGGTAGAAAAGTAGAAGGATTATCATACCAGGTGGCAAATGTATGATAGCCCCAGACTAGCAGTCAGTAGGCAACCTTGGAAGTAATAGAAATCTAAAGAGATGAATGTCTTCAGAGGGGTTTGGGATATTCACGCCTGTGCCTTCAGGAGGCGTTTTCACTTGTTAAAGTTTAAGTCTACGAGGAGCCGGTTTGATGACGAGCAGGCAGAGTTCCATTCCACTTCGTTCTTGGGGGCAGACCACTCTGAAGTTTCGCAAAACTTAGTGGAGACCTCTAGAGGGTCGCCAAACTTACCCTCAAATCTGGTAACTTCTTCTTGATTGTTGGGAGGGTGCGGGGGGCGGGGGCGGGTGGTGCCAGGGTTATAAAAATCTCTTAATACTGCTTTTCCTGTGGAAATCTGAGGATCTAGATAAGTAGGTTTTATTATAGCCTCTTCTAACTTTTAAAATGCCATTTTGTGCTCTTTAGAACCTTGGTTAATGGCAGTTAGTTTGTTATTATAGTGCAGAGTAGTTCTTTCAGGTCAAAATTTCCCCCTGCCTAAATTCTTAAATAGAATATCAGTTTTTCTTGAGGGTGTGAGGATTAAGCTTGCCCCCTTTTTAAGAGCACATAGCAGAGGTGTATCTGGATGTATCCATCTTCGGATTCCTAGCTGGAAAAGTGGAGATTTGGGGTATAACAGGAGGAATGACTCTATGCTTAACCAGGAGTGCCCTTTTACTTCTCCACCATCGTAAAAGAACCCGATTGGGAGAAAGCCTCCCCCATCCAAACCCAGGTTTCTAGAACTAACTGGTCCGTACTAGGAAACCACCCACTGCCTCAATTCTGCCTGGTGAAGCCTACTCACTAAGTTTGGGGAAACTCTGCAACAACTCCTCCGGAGAGGAGCTAGGACAGAGGTTTAGCTCCGGGCTACGGCTAAATTCCCCAAAGGTCTAGGAAGCAGCAAAGGGCCACAGCAGGGCTCAAAGATCTCTTGCGTAGCTTCTGGGATTTACAGAAAGTGACAATCCATGAAGATAAAGGTTTGCGGGTGGGAAGTTCTCATGTCATTCTGTTCATTTTAACCACCCATAGTTTTAGCCACTGTACCAACGTTCCTCGACTTTGTCAATCATGATGTCCTTCTCCAGAGTCTGGCTGATCTTGACGTGGCTACAGTATTTAAGAGGAAGTCTCGTTCCCCTTCCCTTTAAGGAGCCCTCTGGCCACCATACTTCTAAGACAGATATGTTCGTTCTTTTGGCAATCCATGGTACTTTCAATATTCTTTGCCAGAACTACAATTCACATGCATTGATTCCTCTGTAGTCTTCTTTTTTCAATGTCTAACTTTTACATGCATGTGGGCCAACTGAAGATACCATGGCTTATGTTAGATACACCGTGGACATCACAGTAACCTCCCTGGTTTTCCCTAACAGATCGACCTAATGCAATATATCATTTGATCTCTTAGCAGCTGCTTCAATGAGCGTTGATTGTGGATCTAAATATGATTAAATCTTTGCCAACTTCAATCTTTTCTCCATTTATCATGATATTATCTTTTGGTCGAGTTGTGGCCTCCTAAAATCCACAACATATAACTATAGCTTGCCTCTATTTGTTTCAACCTTATGGGAGAAAATGGCCTGATAAATAATTTTATGTCCCCTTTAATATGACTTATGACTATTGCCACAAATTCCATTCCGACTTGCAGTAACTATCTGGGGTAAAACAGTCACTGAAAGACTAATGAAGGCAAAAAATCTCATCATTTTCCCATGGGGCAGCTAGTGGGTGGTCTTGAACTGCTGACTTCACAGTTACTAGCTCAACCTTTAGCTTGTTAAACCATCCAGACTCATAGCTGATCTTTTAAAGAGGCAGGCACCATAATGGCTAGATTTCTGCAGTGTTCTGGGCATAACAGCTTTGTCCCCGACCTGGATATATTAAATTATAGCAATCCCATTTTGGAGGAGTTATTTATATACAAAGCTACCATTAAATTACCCACATTATTCTCACATACAGAACTGAAAGAACCATCCGGTAGATTTAGTGACTAGGTTGTCTTTTTGACAATGTTAGTTAGCTGTAATTCATATAGCCTGTCACCTTTCAGAGTTCTAGAAATCTTGATTTAGTCTTCTTGGTTCTAAGTTTGGGATATTAGTTTTTTTAAAGTCCATTTTTGCAGAAAATTTTTGGTTAAAGTGTTCACAAAGCAAAAGCTTATCTCTAGGTGGCAAAATTTAATATGGCAAAGATTAAGTTATTGGAAAAAATGTGTATATATACATATATGTGTGTGCGTATATATATATATATATATATATATATATATATATATATATAGAGAGAGAGAGAGAGAGAGAGAGAGATAAAATGTCACTGGGGCAGCCCGGCACCATGAGACCGTGAGTGGCTGCCACCTCGGACTCCAGTCTTGCCATGATGTGGGGCTGGTGCAGAAAAGGGCAGCGTTTCACAGGGCACAGAGCAGAGACCCAGAGACAGACAGGAGAGAGCTGCAGGACATTTGTGGAAAATACTGTTGTCTCTCAATCCCCCTTTCCCACAACCTCCTGGAAGGTTCCTGGGTAGAAGCACCTGACGCTTCAAACGTGCCTGAGCTCTGGGTAGCCATGGCCTTACCATCTACTGGAATCAAACCCCCCTGCTGCCCTCATGACTGTGGTGGCCAGGTGCTTGATTTCAATTTCATGATTGGAAGTCTAGGGGTGGAGTCTAGCCATTAATCTGGAGCTAACCCTTGAGGAGCCCATGAGGCCTCTGTGTGAGCATGGCTTTCTTCTGAGACTTCTGGGAAATCTCGTGATATTTCCCTCATGGAGAAGAGAGCCCACCTGCACAGTTGTTGGGAGTCAATCTCTGAGAGCATGAATGACTGACAAGGCAAGATGGCAGCGCCGAGGAACAGGAAGAGGAGAAGCCACACCCTCTTACCCTGATGAAACCAGAGCTCTGAAGCCAGAAAAGCCACAGAGAGACCCTTGCCAGCACTGAGATGTTTCTATCACCAATGCATACTGCTGATAGATTCTGAGCCCTGGAAATGAGGAGCCCTGAGGGAACCCCTGCCAGTGCCAGGACTCTGCACCCACTGGCCTGTGACTTCATGTGTCGAAAGGAGACTTTATAGACTGGTATCAGACATATGGGCTAATATCAGACTTATGACTTGAACTGGACTGTGTTGGGATGTCTTCTCAGTTTTCCATTCCTCTTATATATAAATGATTCCCTTATATCCATAGGCATGTCTACGAATTTGTTTCTCTAGTTGACCCGGACTAGCACATATACATAAGTTTATATCTTTTGGAAGATGAGAGTGGCAAATTGACAGCTAATACAAAGCTGAACAAGGTGATTTATAATTCAGGAGAAAAGTCATGCCAAAGGAATACTTAGAGTACAGTACATAAATATTTCAGATATAACATCAAACTTAAATTAATAAACCTATCATTGTTTTTCAGTTGTATAATTGAGCAATTGTTAGAATGATCTATTTGAAATCTTTTCTCAGCTCATAGACTTAATGTACTTATTATGATAACATTTATTTGTACTATCATTATAAACTAGCCATTATAGGACTTTGGATTTCTAAAGACCAAACCCACTGTCATTGAGTCAATTCTCAATCATAGAGACCTACACAGCAGGGTAGAACTGCCCCTGTGTGTTTCTGAGAGGACAACTTGCTATGAGAGGAAACCATCTGACATTTCTCTCATGGAGAAACTAGCAGATTGGCAGTTTGCCTAATGCAGAGGTGCGCAATACTGCGATCGCGATCTACTAGTGGGTGGCAAGTGTAGTGTGGATAGATCACGTGGCATTAAAAAATAGACGTAAGCCTATCATCAATCCCATCACTTAACTGATATACAGCACCGCCAATCAGATGCAATCTTAGGTGTCAAACACATGCACTAAGTGCAGCCAAACTGATGAGCCAATTTTTAGACCTTGTTTATTTTTTTCTCTTAAACATTAGAAAGGATATTAAAATGAGTGGGAGAGCTGAAACAAATACGAAAACACCTGGGCTAGGCCCAGGTGGCGTAGTGGTTATGCATGGAACTGCATCCCTCTGGGCTGATGGTTCAAATCCAGCAGCAAATCTCCAGGAGGAAAGCTGGGTCTCCTACTCCCAACAAAGGGCAATGATGCAAAGAAAAAAGTATTACTTTGATAAGGAATGGGAGCTTTTGACACTATAAGCCAACAGTCAGCTGAAGTCCAGAGTGCATGAACAGTTCTGGAACTTGCAGAGGGAAAGTACCCAAACATGAGAAAATGTGTTTCCTCCTTGACTGCAGTATTTGGCCACATTTACTTATGTGAGTCAGCCTTTTCCCACATGTGTCAGCCCGGGTAGGCTAGAGGAACAAATTCAAGGACACGCATATCGATACAAGGAAACGGTTTATATACAAAAGGAATGTGACACTGAGAGGGCATCCCAGCCCAGTCCAGTTCAAAGTCGTAAGCCCGATATTAACCCATATGCCAGAAATCAGTCTATAAAGTCTCCTTCCGACTCATGAAGTCACAGGTTAGTGGGTGCAGAATCCCGGCGCTGGCAGGGGTCTCCCCATGGCTCCTGGCTTCCAGGGCTCAGGGTCCACCAACAGCATGCCGCTCCAGCTTCAGAGGTCTGGCTCCATTAGGGCAAGGCCGTGTGGTCTCTCCGCCGGCTCCTCCAGCTTCTCAGACGCTGCCATCTTGTCCTGTCCACGACTAATCATCTCTGAGACTAGCTCCCAACAACTGGGAGATAGCATCTCATCTTCACGAGGGAAATATCACGAGATTTCCCAGAAGTCTCAGGAGAAAGCCATGCCCACATAGAGGCCTCACTGGCTACTCAATGACTATCTCCAGATTGACAGGCTAGACTCCACCCCTACATTTCAATCATAAAATTAACATAAGCACATGACTGCCACACCACATAAAGATCATTAAGTCCAAGTACCGTCCCACCATGACTGATGATCATTTGGAAGTGTGCTTGAGGCTGGCTGTCAGCAGTTACTGTCCAGACTATGCATCCCTGGCTCATTCCATTCACTGCAAGCCATCAGAGTAAACTCAGGTCATGACAAAAAATGTACACAGTTCATTGTGTTGTGTTGTGCAACATGGACTCATATGTACATTACCATACATTGTACATATAAAGAATTCTCAATGCATGCATGAATAAATATAATAAATAAATAAATATGTTTTGCATTTTTGTAGTTGGTAGATCATTTTGACTTGATCATTTTATAAGTAGCTCACATGCTAAAAAGTTTGAGCAGCCCTGGCCTAATGTGTAACCACTACATCACCAGGAAGGACTTCTTCAACAAACAGCTTTACAATTTCGGCTAGAGTTTGAATCAAATGTTAACAGGAGTCTTCATGTGTTAGTCCGGGTAGACTAGAGGAACAAATTTCATAGATGCGCATGTGGATATAAAGAAAGGGTTTATGTACAAAAGGAATGGAACACTGAGAAAGTATCCCAACCCAGTCCAGTTCAAAGTCATAAGTACAATATTAGCCCATATGCCCGATACCAGTCTATAATGTCTCCTTCCGACTCATGAAGTCACAGGTCAGTGGGTGCAGAATCTCAGTGCTGGCAGGGGTCTCCTTATGGCTCCTCAGGGTTCATCAACAGCATCCAGTGATGGCAGAAGCAACTATCATTGGCAGAGGTCTCCATGTGGCCTCTCCAGCTTCAGAGATCTGGCTCCATCAGGGCAAAGCCGTGTGGCTTCTTCTCCAGCCCCTCAGACACTGCCATCTTGTCTTCTCCGTGATTCATCATCTCTAAGATTAACTCCCAACAATTGGGGAGATAGCTTCTCATCTTCACGAGCGAAATATCACAAGATTTCCCAGATGTATCACGAGAAAGCCATGCCTACACAGAGACCTCATTGGCTACTCAATGGCTATCTCCAGATTAACAAGCTAGACTCCACCCCTACATCTCAATCATAAAATTAACATAAAGACATGACTGCCACACTTCATATGCTAACTAGTTTCTGACTCACTAAGAATTTTGAAGTACAAAAGACCTGATTTTAGAAATAAATCCACTGAAATCTAGCTAATCCTTAAGTTTTAAAAACTTTTTATTGCTTTAGGCAGCTCTAATAGGAACCTTTTAAACATGAAAAAAATTAACATACTAATTAGCAGATGTGAACATATATACCTTTAGAAAGGTGTGTGTACTTCCAATTTCAACATGCCTTTGTTAACTCAATGCAACATTAGCAAATAACTTAGAGATCTTGATGATAAAGTTGTTACATTCATTTGTTCCTTATATTAAACCAGTCTGACTCATAAGCACACATGTGTTATAAAATGAAATTTGACCCCTTAAGTAAACAAATCCATACACAGTTCACAAAATTATCATCCAGAATTAAAACGTATCTCCCCCGCATTTTTTTTCAGAAGGTCTTGCTATGTCAGTTAAAATCAGGAGTGCACCCTTTAGAAGGGCTATCCTATTAAAATATATATAAAAACATTTGTTAGCAAAGGAAGGAAGAATGTGGAAAATGTTTCTTAGGTATTAGTTTGATATTTTCTTTTGCTTTGTTTTTAACTCAGATGAGATTTCCAAAGTAGAGGTGTATTTCCAGTAAGGAGATTGCTATATGGTAGCTTAGCAGTGGCCATCTTATGAGGATGATTCTACTGGCAGCCTTCTCCTTACCATCTTGGATAAGGGATAAACTTGGTTTGGGGGGTTTGGGGGGAGGGCGCCTTATCTTTTTTACTATTATTAGTAAATTATTTTATTGGGGCTCTTACATCTCTTATAACAATCCACTCATCAATTATATCAAGCACATTTGTACATATGTTGCCATCATCATTTTCAAAACATTTTCTTTCTATTTCAGCCCTTGGTATCAGCTCCTTTTTTTCCTTCATATCCCTCACACTGGTGAATCCTTAATAAGCTATAAATTATTATTGTTTTCATATCTTACACCATTTGCTGTCTCCTGCCACCCATATTTCAGTTTCTCATCCTGGGGGTGGGGAGGTTATACACTGACCCTTGTGATTGGGTCCCATTTCTTCCCCTTCCTCGGCCCCCCACCACCACTACTTTTCCCCTACCCTCAGGATATTGCTACTTTCATTACTGATCCTGGGGGGTTATCTTTTTTGGATTCTGTGTGTGGAGAGCTCTTATCTGAACCAGTGTACATGCTCCAGTCTAGCCTGGTTTGTAAGGTAGAACTGAGGTCATATAGTGAGGGGGAGGAAGCTTTAAAGAACTGTGTGTTCTGTCAGTGCTATACTGCACTCTGATTGGCTCTTGCCTTCCTTGTGACCCTTTTGTGAGAGGATGTCCAATTTTCTACAGATGACCTTTAGGTCTCAACTCCAACCCCCCTCATTCACATCAGAATGATTGTTTGGGATCTTCTGATTCCTGATACCTAGTCCTGTAGACACCTCTTGATCACATAGGCTGACATGCTTGTTCCATGTGGGCTTTGGTGCTTCCCTGCTTGATGACTGTTTGTTTATCTTCAGCTCTTTAAGACCCCAGACACTATGTCTTTTAATAGCAGGGCATCATCAGCTTTCTTCACCACATTTGTTTATGCACCCATTTTATCTTTAGCAATCAAGCCAAGAAGATGAGTGTCACAATGCCAAGTTATTAGACCAATGTATTCTTGCATTGAGAGAGGACTTGGGTAGAGGTCCAATGTCCATCTGCCTCCTTAACAAATCTTAACACATAACATATAAATATACATGCATGTAGACTTATATCCCTATCATTGTATATTAATATATTTACTTTTCTCCTGTCCCACTGTCATGTTGTACATTCACTCGGCTCTAAGTAATTCTTCTCAGCTATATTACCCTTGATGAAACCCACCAGGCATTTTACATCTTCCCACAATCAATTTTAGACTTCTTGTTGGTCCCTTGTCCCTGGGTTTGTTGGCTCCTCCCTCTTTTTCCCCCACCTCCCCTCTCCCCAGTCCTACCAGAACTATCAGTTCCATTGTTTTCCCCTCAGGTTTGTTTATTTTGCCTATTTATCTAGAGAGAATGGAAAAAGGAGAAGGGCCTATAAATAGCTCCAGGGGTGTCTGCTGATCCTGTGCATGTTTTTGATTGAGTCTGATGAGGTGACAAGCCCTGCCCTCTGAGTCTGAAGTCTGTTTTCTGAATTCCTCACAGACTTCATTGCTTTGCTCCCCTCGCTGCTCTGTTGTGCTCTCTTCACGCTCCACCCCACCTTCTGTGCGTGTGTGTGTGTGTGTGTGGTCGGGGGTTGTCACCTTGTGTCTCCAGTGCTGTCATCTGCAATGCGGTGGGTCAGGGAGGGGACATCGTGTCACATGGGGGGTCAGCCCGAGGGTCTTCTCTATGCCTTGGCTGCTCTGAGCAAGAGTGTCATCCTAAGGGCTTGGTGGGCCAAGATTTGATTCTCTCTCTCTCTCTCTCTTGCTCTCTCTCTCTCTCTCTCTCTCTCTCCCTCTCCCTCTCTCTCAGCAGACCCGCCACTCTCCCCAGACTGTATCTTCAGTGCTGTCCTCTATAGTGCAATTTCCTGGGGCAGAGGTAAATGTAGCTGGGGTTGTGGGATAGGGGCAGGCCCCACAGACCACTCTGTTAGTTTGCTGCTTCCTGACAGTATATACTGCCCTCAAGTCTCAGTGCACCAGGTTGAGGTTTGGAGACATAAACAATACGTTAGTGTCCTGTTCCCTCACTATTCACATCCTCTTTTTTTTCTTTTCCCCTCCTTTTTATTGGCTGCCAGATGCATTTCTGGGTTTGGCATGCCCTCTGCCAGAGTGCCTGGGTCATGTTTTTTTTTAAGAAATTAAGCAAACTATACTCAATGACTGCTTTTCCCCACACCTAAGGGTACAGTCTACTAAATCCATTTTAAAACACTCAAATGCAGTGTTCTCTTCTCCACCTCAGACTCACAAAGATTTTAAAGGAAATGCAAAGGAACAGAAAAACTTTTAAACTTCAGAACAGCTCAAGGAAACAAGCACCTAGTGTACAAAGTCAAGGCACAGAAGCATTAAAGGCCACAACACACACACACACACACACACACACACACACACACACACCCTATGTCCTTCTAAGCAAAACTTACAGAAGTCTGTTAAGGAAGACATAAAATCCTATATAACAGACAGGCAGGCATCCACCCCCACCCTTAGCACCCCCCCCAAAAAAATAGTTCTCTCACCTCTGGGATCTGGGTGGGCTCCTTTTGCAGAGGCTGAAAACATGAAGAATTGCAAGGGCTTCAGGTGACCTCTCGTCTTTTTGCCTCATCCTTTCTCCAGTCAGATCTATAGAGGTGAAGAACAGCTCCATCTTGCCCAGTGCCCCCATTCTCCTGAGTATCATCAGTAGTATTCCTGGAGTTAGTCTCTTACCTTCCCAAAGTAAAGATTGATGTCAAAAATAGGCACAGGGTACCACAAAGAGAAATTTATTGAGAGTCTCCTAGGAGAAATAAATGAACTGTCTCAGTTGATTTTTTTTTCTTAATTTCATTGCAATAAACACAGACTCTTAAATAGGAAAATTCCTCCAGGGAGTGGGAAAATTCTGCTGAGGGTAGCAGGTGGTTCTGGGACTGACTACATTGTAGTCCCAAACTGTTGTGTGCACTGTCAAAATCTCTACCTTCACACTCATGCCCTGTAATCATATGTTTGTATGTGGTAAACCTCTCCTCATGTGTGAGTGCCTATGTGTGCATGTGTACATGAATCATCTATATTTTTTGTCCAAAGACCAGTAGTTAGCAACATATTTAGCCAAAAGGAAGAACACAGTTAGCCTACCTTAAACTGAAATAACTCAAGAAAAATGTCAAGCCTCAAGTTGCAATATTGAAAGGTTCTATAGGCAAGATAGTGGGTGGTACAAGAATCATCCAAAGATATGGAAAGAACACACAAAATCACTGTGCCCCCCAAAAAACTGCCAACAACTAGTTAACATTCCGCAATTTTGGGATGCATAATATGAACAAGATCCAATGATACTGAGGGTTAACAGAAAAGCTGTACTGAACGTATTAACCAAAAACAAGCCTCCAGGCACTGATGGACTACCAATTGAAATGTTTCAACAAGCTAATAATACCCTGGAAGTACTCATTCCTCTATGTCAGGAAAAATTGGAAGACCGCTACCTAGTCCACTGGCTAGAAGAGGTCTATATTGTACCCACTCCAAAGAAAGGACACAATGGATGGATAGATGGATTGTGATAAGAGTTGTACAAGCCCCCAATAAAATGATTTTTAAAAGAACATTACCACTCCCAAATGCATAAACCATACAATAATATCACTAATATCACATGCCAGTAAAATTTTGTTGAAGATCATCCCACAATGGTTGCAGCAGTACATTGACAGTGAGCTCCCAGAGGTTCAGATGGGATTCAGAAGAGGATTCAGAACAAGGGATATGATTGCTGATGTCAGATAGTCCTTGGATGAATGCAGAAAATACCAGAAAGATGTTTACTTGTGGTTTAGAGATCATGAAAAGCATTTGACTGTGTGGATTATAGCAAACTATGGATGGCCTTGAGAAGAATGGAAATTTTAGAATACTTCACTGGGCTCATGAGGAACTTCTGCATGCATCACGAGACAGTTGTGTGAACAGAACATGGGAATAGTGCATGGTTTAGAAGCACGAAAGTGTGTTTCAAGGTCATCTCACCATACTCATTCAATCCGAGCGCTGAGCAAATCACCAGAGAAGCTGGATTATATGAAGAAGACCCTTCAATCTTGATGTGGCATCAAAACAGGGAGAAGCGGAGGACTCTGGGAAGATGGCGGCCAGATAGGAAGCCCACGCCCGGAGCTCCTGGAGATCGGTGAGTGGGGGTGACAAGGGGAAGGGTAGGGCTCTCAAATTGGGTTTTGTGACTCCAGGAAAGCTCAGAGCCTCCTCTGAACCAGGAGCAGGCGCGACCCGCACGCCCGCGCTCCCCACGGACGCGGGCACAGATGCCGCCTGCACAGACGCTGCGGGTTCTTTGTGCAGCGGGATCCAGGGCGCCGCTCTGCGACCCTGAGATCTGGGACCTGCAGTTAACCAGCGCCCGCGCGCGCAATCGCTGACCAGTCCTCCTCACCCCAAGGTGCCCAGGGGACACTCCACGCAGACCCACACCTCTCGCTCCCCAGCCCCAGGGACTCCTGTGTCCCCAGCACAACGGTGGGCCAGCCCCTCCCCCACCCCGGAGGCCCCCCGCCCAGGCGCACCTTAAGGGCGACTCCACTGCCCAGGATAAGATCAAGCCATTCCCTAAACCCAAGCCTGCCCACCTGGGCCACACTTCCTAACAGGAGCAGAAGGAAAACCAGCACTCCCCACAGTCGCTGGCATTCCTCACAGACTCTGCCTGTTCAGGGCGCCTGCCCCAAACCCTGAGACAGAGAGGCCCGATTTACATTGTCTACTGGGTAAACAGCCAGCCGGTCCTCCCCACCCCAGAGTACTAGAGGATTTTTTCCCACCTATTTGTTGCAAGTGCCCCTAGCCAGGAACAGACCACCCAACTCCCACCCCATCCCCTAAACCCACTCCCCTGCTCAGCTAACACACTCCATCAGATCTGCAAGGCCTAGCTGGCAAACAGTTCCTGAGGGAAGCTATAATATAAGACCAGCCTCCTAAAGAGAGACCCCAGGGCCACAAAACTCCAAGGAAAATGCCACCTAATACGAATAAATCAAACAAAAAACAGCTAGCAGCTTCCACAGTATCAAGAAAAGAGAAACTGGATCCGATGCAAGAAGATCAGCTAGACCTAACAGCAATCATAGAAAATGCGGAGATGGATCAACCACAGAAAGAAATCTTCAAGATGTTACTAACATGTATGCAGCTCTTGAGCGACGCATTAAAGAAGAAAGAAGAATTGATACAGGAGATAAAGGCTACGCACCAAAGGGAAATCCAAGAACTAAAGAGTGAGCTAACACAAACTAATAGTAAGCTTTCAGATTTTGGCCAGAGAATGGAGGAGGCAGAAAACAGAACAAGTGACCTAGAGGACTCACAAGTAGAAATTAATAAGTGGGAGAAAAAATCTAACAAGTCTATGAGAGAAGCAGAAGAAAATATTAGATGCCTGGCTGATACTATGAAAAGAAACAACATTAGGATTATCAGTCTGCCGGAGGATGAGGCATCGAGAAAACCAACATCCAAAATAGTGAGGGAATGCTTAGAGGAAAACTTCCCTAGCTTAATGAATGAAA
>PVJH01035492.1:0-19632 GCA_004026705.1 Nesogale talazaci
ACTGAAAAGAAATTCAAATAAAAATGCATTCTTAGCCATGGAGCAGAGGGCAGACTCTCCCCAAGGGTGTTCATCTAAGTAATGTCAGACAGTTTTCCCAAGGAAGAGCAGCCTTCCTCATGTCCCTACCCACCAATAGGACTGAGACCTTCTTCTTTGAGGCAGACACACTCCCCTCCTTCCTCCTTCCTCTGAATCTCCCCCAGAATGACCTGAGCATCGCAGTCGGAATGCTCACCCAGGGGTGACCGTGGGGCAGGGCCATATGGCGTGGGCTATTTGGTCCTCTTCCCTTGCCCTCCCCCCTCCCTCCTGAGAAGCCTTCCCCAACTGAAGTGGAGCCTCCCCTGGAGAAGGATCCTTTCAGATGTATAAATAAGGGAGGAGTGCATGGGTTCCAAGTGCTAGACACATGTGCTCCTCCATTGCCTGGGAGGCTGGATGTCTGCACGGCCTGAGAGCCTCAGCCTATCTCTGGTTCGGCATTTGTCCTGATAGCAGAGGTCATAGACAGCATTTGTCTTTTTGTAACTGACAAGCTTCCCTTAGCACGCTCTTCTCTAGGTCCCACCATGTCGTTCGAAGTGTCAAGCCTCTTCTTACAGAAATTAGAGATGACCCTGTCAGAACCACCTCTCAGTCCCACCCCCTTCTCTGCCTTTAGCCTGTCAGTCAAGCATTTTTTTGCTGGTCTTAGCTCATCCAGGATCACAGCCGTCATATACCACGCATCGGGTAAATTTCCTTCCAGTTCCTTTCTGTACATTTGTATTTCCATCACAGTGATACACTCTCATACAATGGAATGTCCTGCCTTCTCCACTTGAAATGTCTTGTATGGCCTCTTCAAAAAAGGGAACCTGCTTCCATCAAGTCGATTCTGATTCACGAGCAGGGAAGAGCTGCATTCCATAGAGAAGCAAATCACCAGACCTTTCTTCTGAATCATCTCTGAGTGGACTTAAGCTCATATTTTCCCCCACTAGCTGTGGACCACTTACCTTGTTGCTCTACCCAGGACTCCGAGATAGCGTCCCTAATGGTGTTGTACGACAGTGGAATCTGGAAGAGCCAGACCTGGACTTCACTGACTTGTTTTCCTGGATCTCACCGCGTTCTGCCTTTGACAAGATCCTGTCTTACTGCTTTCCTATCACTGGTTTTACTGGAAAATATCTGAGTTGTCATCTTGTCAGATTTCCATATGGATATGGATACCATGTGTATTAGCTCCATAGAAACTCATGTATTTAACTACCACACTGTGCAGTCTTCTCTCCAGTGTATTTCTCACATTGGATCGCCCATTCTTTCAAGA
This sequence comes from Nesogale talazaci, assembly GCA_004026705.1. NCBI lineage: Eukaryota > Metazoa > Chordata > Mammalia > Afrosoricida > Tenrecidae > Nesogale > Nesogale talazaci. Next base: position 1,319 of record PVJH01035492.1, read on the forward strand.
AATAGGCATCTGCTCTTTGCTGCTGTTCGCCATTTCACCCGGCCAAGATGTGCGCATACAGCCAAGCCAGGATAGTCAGACACAGCTCCAGAGAAGGTGGGTCTTGGGCATGGTGTCATCATACTTAGGTGTGGTTGAAGCTGAGCAGAAGAAGCTGAAGCCAGGACATTCTACTGTCGGTGTCCCCACAAAAAGACTGCCCTGCCCTTCCTGATGCCAGTGACTCGAGGAACTCTCCGACTTCCAATGCTTTCTTAAACTGAAGTTAGAACTGTTCTATTTGTGGCAGTCATGTACTCATGTCAATTTCATGATTGGGAGTGCAGGGGTGGAGCCTATCCTGTCAATCTGGAGATCACCAATAAGGCCTCTGTGTGGGCATGGCTTTCTCTGAGAAAGCCAATGTGTTATTTCCCCAGTGGAAGGGAGAGACTATCGACTCATTTCCTGGGAGATGCTCTGCTGACAAAACAAGATGACAGCATAGACCCTGGGTCCTAGGAACTGGAGGAGGCAGAGGAAAAGCCACACTGGCTTACCCCGATGGAACCAGACCTCTGAAGCGAGAAAAGTCACAGAGAGACCCCTGCCAGACCTGAGATGTTTCTACTGCCAATGGTTACTGCTGATGGACCCTGAGCCCTGGAAACGAGGAGCCATGGGGAGACCGCTCCCAGCACTGGGATGCTTCTACTGCCACTGGCTACACAAGACTCTGCACCCACTGGCCTGCAATTGGCCTGGTGCTGCACCCACTGGCATGCGCTTCGCGAGTTGGAAGGAGACTTTATGAACTGGTATCAGACATATGGGCTAATATTGGACTTAAGGATCTTGGGCTGGACTGAGTCGGGATGTTTTCTCAATGTTCCATTCCTCTTGTATATAAACCTTTCCCTTACATCCATATGTGTGTTTATGAATTTGTTTCTCTAGTCTACCCGGACTAACACACTACTCTTTGCAACCAAGGAACTCCGTGATAGATTTATTGCCAGGAATTTTGTGTTTAGCTACTTTCCACATCTCTGTGATCCATAACTTTATGTGTGTGTATGATTTGGTACGCATTTTAAATGATTTCCCAGAAGTAGGCTGAGATTTATCTGACACTTAATATAAAGCTCCCAAATGTTTTGTAAGAGAAGGAAATGAATTTCTAATATAAGTTATGCAATGAAGAAAGCACTACTAAAAAATACTACCAAAATTGGACTCTGTCTTAAGAATATTGCCAAAGAAGGCATGCTAAAAGTATTTGACGAGGAACATACAGCACTTGCACGTTGTGTTAGTCTGGGTAAACTAGAGAAACAAATTCATAAACATGCATATGTGAATAAGAAAGATGTTTAGACACAAGAGGAAATGAACATTGAGAAAACATTCCAGCCCAGTCCAGATCAAATCCATAAGTCACATATTAGCCCCTATGTTCGGCAGCAACCCACCGAGTCCTCTTCAGACTCACGAAACGCATGCAATGATGCTAAATGCAGGAAGATCACAGGTCAGTGAGTAAAAAGGTCCTTGGATCCAGTGATGGTGTAGGCATCTCAGTGCTGGCAGGGGTCTCTACATCCTGTGATGCTGCCCCAGCACCCAGTGATGCATCAGGGTAGGTCCATGTTGCTTCTCCTCGGGGATGTCTCCTAGGGAGTCAGGTTTATCAGTCGAGTGTCTCCAAAGGAGAGAGAGAGAGAGAGAGAGAGAGAGAGAGAGAGAGAGAGAGAGAGAGAGAGAGAGAGAGAGAAGCTCCCGCCTCCAAGAAGGAGTTACCACATTCCCCAGAGTTCTCAGGAGAGGGCCACATCCCCACAGGCGCCTCATTGGCTATCTCCAGGTTGAGTCTAGACTCCACTCCTACGCTCTCAATCCTCAAATCGACACCAGATTAGGTGACTGCCACACATAAACCTCAAAATTCTCTTATCGGGTTGTTTATAGGATCTTAATGGCCAAAGAAACATTTATAAAATGACCCATACCCAACCTACATTAATAAACAGATTGCTTATTCAATTGATTTGAGCATATAATAAAAAGATGATATTTCCTCAATATTTAATATATACTATAAGCACGACCTTATCCCATGCATAAAAACCCTACATTAACTTCCATTTTATTGGTAAGGGAAGGAAGGTTTAGAGAAAGTGATTCACTTGTTCATGGATTTTATAGGACCTAAAATTCACATCCTTGGGGTTCTTAACCCTATGCTACTTCTCAACCATCTCTTTTAACTAAACTTGGTTTTTTTTAGCCAGGTTGGAATCTTGACTCTACCAGTTGGTAACTAGAAAGCCAGAGGCACCTACTGAATCTCTTTGAATCTTCATTTTCAAATTTCTATAACTAAGATAGTAGCAGCTGCTCTCCCTAACGTCGTAAGACTATGTAAGGCAGGGCTAATGTGACAAAGGACTACGTGAACAGTCACATGATTACTTGTCTTGCTTTTAATTATAAATGGGCTGAAGGCTACCAGATCAGTTTCCCACCCAACCAGTCTCACATCATTTGTTTCCTATCATGAATTGGACTCCCCCCGCCCCCCCCCCACAAAGGTAGCAGCAATCATCCTACTTCCCTCCCATGCTTTCCATTTCCGTTTATCCATCTTTCCTAACCTTGCTACCTTCTGACTTTTTGTCCTTCAGCAACGGTTCTCCTTTTGTTCTCAAATGGTCACTTGCCTTAATGAGTGCCATTATGCATTTTGTAGACCCACCTCTTACTTGGTTTCACTGATTCTACCCATCTCTATCAATGGCTCAGGCCATTGAGTTTTGTTCCATAGAAGTTTCTAATGTAATCCTTTTCAGAGTGAGAGTTAATAATAACCATGAACCATCTAGCGCTCTGGTCTCAGGGTCATGGTGGCTCATCCCATCATCCTTCAGTTCTCTGGACTAATTGTTGCCATGGGCCCTTCGTTTTCCTCACACTTCTTTGTTCCAGATGGGGAAAGACCAATGATGGTACAGACAGTCTTCTACTGCACGGTGGTAGAGGAGAAGGTCGAGTGAGGACACACTACTGTCAGTTCTTAGGACTAATTGTTTCTGCAGGTCCTTTATTTGCTCCAGAGAGGGGGAAATCAAGAGGAACCTCTCAGATGGTACAACTTGTTACTCCATGGTGGCAGAGGGGAAGGTGGACTGAGGACAGACTAAGCCAAAGAACAGAACACAAGAGGCACAGCTGCTCTGGCCCATTTCCCCGAGGCCCCAAGTTCATACATAAGTCATTCTGGACAAAGCCAGTGAGGGAATGTGAAGAAAGAGAGGATTTACATTCCTTCTAAGCTTCCCCTCCTGAGAATTCTTTATGGGAATATGAGGTTTGAGGGAAGGAGACATCTTTCTTAACAGTGAACAATCCCTGTTTCTATTAGTAATAGGAAATAACTTACGGGAACGGCAGGGAGTCTTCTCTCCCCCCCCCCCCCCCCCAGCTCTTTCAGCCTCCCACTTGGTGAAGCTGAAGACAGCCATCTGTGATTTTGTCAACTTTGTAATTCTACACCTACTCCTTAACTCCCCACCATTTGGCCAGAAGACTCCCTTCACATCGTTCGCTTGAAAAAAATAAAAATTAAAATGTGTTCCCTTGTCAAGAAAATGCAGCTCCTCGTCAGGACTGTCGCATTGCTTGCTCTCTGATGCAGCCCTCTCCCTGGGGCTGGGTGCCTGCTCCCTCTATGGTAAGGCTGCACCTTACCATATTTGGGCAATGGGAGTCCCAGGGAAAGACATTAGGAGTCAAGAGCTAAATGGGGCTTTGTCCTGACTGTCATGGCTGCCTGGTCCGGTCAATAGTGCTCAATAGAACCAGAGGGCCAAGTGTCTCCCGCTGCTTACTGATCGCTGAGTCAGACTACTCTGAGCAGATGGGCTGTTGGTGCAGTCAACTTTAGACTATCCATCTTGGTTCTTTCATGGTGAAAACCCCTGACTAGCATTTCCTCTGAACTTGGAGACTTCTTAGTGGTGACTGAGATTCTGCTGCACTGTTTTTCTGCCCTCTGTGTGTGCAAATCTTTCCAGTCTCGGGAGCACACATACTCTCACACCCACTGCCCTACTGTCATTGAGTGGATACTGACTCACAGACTTGGAGGCTAGAAATCTTTATGGAAACAGACAAGCTCATCTTTCTCCCTCGGATCAGGTGGTGAGCTTGAGCCACTGACCTCACAGCGAGCAGTCCAATTTGACAGCCGCCTGGCCACCAGGGCTCAGCTCCTGTCTCTCACAGCCCCAGATAGTTGTTCAGCTGTGTCTTTCCAGTTGCCGAGAACAATGAGTAACAGGAGGAGTTTTGAAAACTCTCATGGAAAAATTTCACGATTTGGAAAATAATAATTTTATTGGGGGCACATACACCGCTTATCGCAGTCTGTACGTCCATCCATTGGATGTCAAGCATATTTGTACATTTGTCCTCCACCCTCGTTCTCAAAACATTTGCTTTCTACTTAAGTCCTTGATCTTTTTTTTTTTAAATGCCCTTGATCTTTTAATTACATTTTCCTATGGACATTTGGAAGCCTCCTTGTATGTACTCTTTCAGGTGTAAAGCAAAGGAGAACTTGGAAATAGCTTTCTCCTTATGCTTTATTCTAGTCTCGCTACCTCCCCACTAGGCCAAGCTCATCTTCTTTGCTGGAACCCCTTGAGAGGTTCGGGTCCAGTCTTACTGGAGATCTGTTAGTCAATCTGTCTTCAGCCCTGTCCGGGGAGAGCTGCCCTGTCAGTGCATTCTGATTTGGGTTTTCATTGGCCAGTGTCCTTGCAAGAAAACACTAGCTTGTAGCGATCCGTGTTTCTTCTGCTCTCAGGCAGTATTTCCTCTCGGACCCATCTGCTCATCTCTAGTATTTGTTCCTTTTGAAAGTGTACGTGTCTGCTGGTGTGCGCGTCTCGTCTCCCCAAATAGAATGTGATCTTCTCCCGGGTGTTGGGCCAGGACTTAATCCTCTTTGGATATGATACAGCACCCAGTCTGGCCTTTCACAGATGAGGTAGGCAACAGACACTTATTGATTGATCGCTCCATTTTCTCCTCCTCGTCCCTGGGCACTTCCCAATCATATCAAACATCTCTGTGGGAGGAACAGAGAGAGCACTTAGCGCTCCCTGCAAGCATGGCTCAGTTTGCCATAATTACTAGGAGAGGACACAGCGAGGCGAAGCTTCAATCCTACCCTAGACTCAGGCCCTGGGCTTCCTGCTGGCCTGTGGCACATTGCAGAGTCTGTGGAGATGGCCCCCTAGAAGCAAATTCGGCAAGACTTTGTCCAAAAGTCCATTGGGCATGTCATCCACAGAGACAGTCCCTGGAGAGGGACCTTATGCCTGGTAAAATAGAGGGGCAGCGAAAATGAGGAGGTCCCTTGCCACAGTGGTGGCAACCCTAGGCCCAACCATAAGCACCACTGTGAGGAGGGCCCAGGACCTGGCAGTGGTTGTCCGTAGGGGCTCAGAACCAGTGCGACAGCACTCAGCAACAGTACGGTTTGCTCGCCTCCTCTTTCACCCATCCTGCCGGCCCACCCTCAAATTGTTCAGAAAGACCAGGTCCCTCTACCAAAGGGTCCAGATGGAGGGGGCGCTCATTAGGCAATCCTCAAGCACAAACTCACTGCGTCAAGTCTGGTCTGACTCACACGAAAACTCTATATGTGGAGCTGGGCTTCCCAGAAGCACACCTTTCTTTGAGCAAAAGAAAAAGAGCAGCAGCTAGATGGATGGCCAGTCTTATTCAGAACCCTCTGTAAGTGACAGCAACTCCGTTCAAATGAACCTGTGCCTGAACACATCTTGCTTTATGTAACCTGAGCCTAAAGAAGTCAGAATGGAGGGGGGCTGTAGGAACGAGGGACTGCAGATGGTAGAGTCAATCCAGGGTGAGCTGCTTGCCTCTCCTTAGGCAGGTGGTGACAGTGAAGTCTTATTAAAGGAAGGGCTATATATAGACATGGAGGTGGGACTAAGTGGATCAAGACCAGGGCCACCTCAGGCTAAAAATAGTCTCTTTTGATGTCTCCCTGAGCTTTGCGAATGCTTCCTAAAAAGTAGCACACAGGGAAAAGAACAGGCACTAGATTGGATAGACGGAAAGCCATTTCGGTGCCTTGAGCTTGGTGCTTGCCTTTCACGGCTCACCGTCGCTGCCTGAGGCTCCACCAAAGTCAACTACAGGGTCCGCTCTCAAGCTAGGCATCCCCTCCTTGCCCTGTCACTCCACCTTCATGGCTCCTTCTGTTCCTGTCTTAACCCTGCAGCTCTGTTTTGGTTACACGGAAAATTCAGCTTCGCTTTTGCTTTAGTTTCTAGAAGGTCATGTCTTCAGATAGCCCTTGACAGAATTCATGATAGTCCCTGAGACTGCCCCCCACCTCCCACCGCCTCTTTCCTAACTTGGCCCTGCTACAAAAAGAACATCTTGGTTTGCCTTCCAGAGACTGATTCTATTTGACACCCTATGAGATTTTTGCTGACATCTTGAAAACCACGCATCCAGATTGAAATCAGCGCTGCTGGGGTTGCCTCTGGACTAGAGAGAGGCCTCCTGAGATGGGGGTGTCCTGAAGAGCTGTATCACATGTCTCCCCAATTCAGGGCACTCTACTGAAACGAATACTACTACCATCTCTGCCAAGGTGGTGCAGCGGCTGGATGTGAGGCCACTAAGCCAGTGGTTGCTGGTTTGAATCCCACAGCCGCCCACTCTATGGCAGAAAGAGGTAGCAGGCTGCTTGGGTGAAGACAAGAGACCGGGAACGTCCTTGGGGTCAGTCTCCTCTGTCATCTAGGGGCACTAGGCGTCTGAATCCACGCCACAGCCACCAGGGGAGAAACCTGCTTTCAGGAGGCTCGCTGGCTCAGTGGTGAAGCGCTGGGCTATGAATCACAAGCTCAATGGGAGAGAGACCTAGTGACCTGGCCCTCTGAAGAGCGTAGCCCTGAACACCCAGCCTGGCTGTTCAACTTCATCCTCTATGGTTGCCACGAGTTAGAATTGACTCAACAGACAAACCCCCCTTAGAGCAGGAGCCACTCCCAATACTTCCAAGCCAGCCTTGCTTCCTTTGGCCTTGCTATAGGACAGGCAGGGCCTGAATCCTCTAACCCTCACCTGGTGTGGAAGCACTCCTGACAGCCCCAGACACCGCCCACACACGATCCCCAGAGTCCTTGACAGAGGACAAGACAAGAGACAGGAAGTTGAACGCTTCAGCTAAACTTTGCTTGCTTTTTTTTACAGTCTTCTCCCTCTCCGTCCTAATTATGGCTGCGTGATTATTTTGAATCCACTGATAATTTGTTCAATTTTCCTGTAAGTCATTCACACCTAATTCCCTCTCGAGCAACCCTTGGCTGTGCTCACACATCTCTCTTAATGAGAGCCGTGCTTCTCAAGGGTAAATACATGCGTGCAGGCTCTTGGCTGACATACAAAGAGGGTATTGAGTCACAAAATACAGAGAGATCGTTTCTCCATGAAGTCTCATCTGTGCAGAATGCACTGCGCTGGCTGAAATAGACACAGTTGTCAGCGTCTGTGCTGGCTTGTAATCGGGAAGTCATTAGGCAAGGAACCACACAGCAAATCCTCCTCTGCTGTCAAGGGGATTCTGACTCAAAGAGAACGCAAAGGCCAGAGCAGCACGGCCCCGTAAGACTTGCCAGGCTCTCGTAGGGGTCACGCATGGGGCTGTTAACCTTGACGTCTGCAGTTCGAAACACCAGCAGCTGCACAGGAGAAAGATGGGGCTTTCTACTCCTGTATCGGCTTGGTGGCAGGGAGTTTGGTTGGTTTGGAATCTTTCCAGAAACAGACTGCTGCGTCTTTTTTCCTGTGGTAGGGTTGGTGGTTTCGATCCAGTAAGCTTTCTGTTAGCAATCACATGCTTATCGGAGTCCCCTAACTTTTTAGACAGGGGGGCCAATTCACTGTCCCTCAGACCATTGGAGGGCTCGTTTGTGGTTAAAAAAAATAAATAAATAAAACGAGGACCAAATTCACTGCGGGCCTGGAATGAGTCGGCTGCTAAGCAGGACAGCAGCGGCAGCAAAAACACCCAGCGGGTCGGATAAATGTCCTCGGCGGGCCGCATGTGGCTCGTGGGCTGTGGTTTGAGGGCCCCTGTTTAGCTACAACACTATCAGGGCTCCTTTAGGCAAAGAACAGATACATACAAGCCATGCCATCAAAAGAACAGATTGTCCCCAGTGTAAAAATAAGACAAAAACAAAGCAAGGCGCCCCCTGGCCCCTCCGAATGTGAAGCGGCATACGAAGTATTTCTTTATTCAGATTATTGAGATATCATTAAAAAGATTTGGATTTGATCTATCTCGTTCTCTCTCTTGTTTCCCTTCTAGTGAAAATAATCCTCACTCACCTGGGTAGGGGTAACCTCTTTGGACTTTTTGTGTCTGTGTGTACAGCAGGGAGCATTTGCCAAGAACGTTCATGATATCATGTCGAGTGCCTGTTCTTGCCCTTTGGCTTTCAGGGACCTCGGGGGGACTTCTCTGTGAGGCACCTCCTTGCCTCTGAGGGAGGAGTTCTCTCCCAGTCCTCTTGTTATCGCTGCCCAAGTGGGTCCTGCACCCATGGCGACCCTGTGCACCACTAAACAAAATGCTGCCCAGCATGGGTGGTGAGGGAATCCTACCAACCACCTCTATCGGTGGAAGTCAATGTTTACAGACTGACATTTAAAAAATAATCATGTTATTGGGAGCTCATGCATCTCTTATCATAATCCATCCACCCATTGTCTCAAGCACATTTGTACACTTGTTGCCATCATCTTTCTCAAAACATTTGCTTTTGGGGCTGAGCTTTTGGGGTGCAGTGGTTGAGTGCGGGACTGCAGTCCACTGGTTTGGTGGTTCAAATCCAGCAGCAGCTCTCCAGGAGCAAGGCTGAGTCTCCCACTCCCTCCAGAGGGCACTGATGGTCCCCTCCCCCCAAAACCCCCCAAAACATTTGCTTTTGACTTAAGCCCCTGGTATCAGCTCCTCATTTCCCCCTCCCCCCATGCCTACCTCTCACCTGATAATTTATAAATCATTATTCTTCCATGTCTTACACTGACCAACGGCTCCCCTCACCCACTTTTCTGTTGACCATTCTCCAGGGAGGGGGTTATATGTAGCTCCTTGTAATCATGTAGGGATCATCTGTCCTGGAATCCCTGTGTTTCCAGTTCATTTCTGTACCAAAGTACATCCTCCAATAAGGTGGATTTGTAAGGTAGACTTGGGATCACGATAGTGGGGGCCAGGAAGCATTTAAGAACTAGAGGAAATTTTATGTTTCATCCTCGCTATACTGCATCATATGGCTTGTCTCCTCCCCATGACCCTTCTGTAAGGGTCATGTTGCTTCACCTACAGATGGGCTTTGGGTCCCACTCTGCACTCCCCTCATTCACCATGATAAAACTTTTTGTTCTTTGATGCCTGCAGACTGACTTTTGGCAATTGGTTTCCAGACCTTTCTTCCTGGCTGCCCTGCTTTGGGAACCCCATTGAAACCTGTTCAGGGTCATCACATCACCTAAGGTGGCACCTGCAGGTGGGTGGCTGGACAGAACTTGCATTGGCTGGATTGGAAGTGGAGAATTCACCCACCTCATCGCGGATGTCCTTGGAGTTTTAATGAGTAGTGACCATTCCTAAGTCATTATGCGTGTGCAGTCCCAGCTCTGTAAGGACGCTGCGTGTTCTCTCCTGTATCATTCATTTCACCCCACACTCCCTCCTTGCTCCCCAAGACATACTCAGCCTCGTTGCCAAACTCTTCAAAGGGAAGAACATGGGTTCTCTGAAGTACTGGGGTCCTTTCTGCCTTGATTCAAGTCCGTTTCATTGTTCTTTCTCTCTAGACGCTGGGAGGTGTGCAGACAGGAAGTACCCATCTCCATTTTCTGTCCAGAAGAAAAAGGATTTGTGGTCAGCCAGGCTGACCTTACCCAGGCTTATTAATGCTCCGTGACAGTGAGGACTTGGAGGAGGACATACATGTGTCCACGTGGAAGCAGCTGCTTGCCTAGAATGCTTTCTCTAGCCTGCTTGCTAGACAGTGAATAGAAACGTCTTAGGTTGGGAGAGTGCATTAGCTTTTGATTAAAGATTGGATGAGAGCCAGCTAAATTTTTAAATCTGAATGAGTTTGCTGACTCAGGCTCCTTAGCAGCATAATGGACCGACAGGCCGCAAAGCTTTCATTAAAAGGGTTTCTGGTAACTGATGTCTAGAGAAATGAGTTGAAATACAATTCACTGAACGACTGGGCTCTGGGCTATAACAGGATCAATTGGTAATCTCAGGGAATCCAACTGGTCTCTTGAAATTTTAAGGTCAAATTACACTTAAGAAGGCTTGGGCTTAAATATTTTTGAAGACAGGAAGTCTCTGGCAGCTTGGTGACTCTCTCATTTTTATCCTTTTAAAGACTGTATCTAATTATGCGGATGGCCTTTTGGGTGCAGCTGGAGTCAGCGATGTGCAGATAACCCCATGTAGAGTCATCCGGGAGAGGTTTGCAGAATCTGTCAGAGGCTGATTTAATTCCCATGTTAGTCTTCATTTGAGGTCCTCTCCCTGAATGACTTCTCATTTGGGCTTTTTGTTTCCCTGACTGTAGGAACAAAGTATCCCTTGGCCAAAATCTGTCCAGCAGGCCTGCCTTAGGGGCAGTTCCTGCACTCAGGACAAAGGACTGTCTCCTTCTGACTAGGGTCTAAGACATTTTCGCTTTCCTTTTGCCATGACCCTGCACTGAAGGAGCTCTGTCTGGTTTTTGATGGAAGTATGGTGGTATTATATCGTGGCTTCCCCTCCTCATCCAGCCATATCTTCTGACCTCTCTGAGATGGGGCAGCCTCCTCCCAGAAGGGGACAATGGAAATCCCTGACTTTGGGAAGAGGGCGAGTTTTTTTCAGTCAACCTTAGTGGCAGGTTTCTTCAGTAACTTCTCTTCCTGCTCAGGCTGTGAGCTCCTAGAAGGGCCCGAATCTACCCATCCCTCCTGTCCGCTCTTCCAGACACTCTCTCCCACCCTCACTCCAACCATCAGTTACCAAGACATGTTTTTGCTTCTTCTGAAAGGTGTCGTAGACATCGCCTAGAACATCTGCCCCATCACAATGGCCAATGGCCTCTCTCAAAATCAGTCCTGGGTGCCAGATTTGTGTCAGGTGACTCTTTCTGTGTTTGGAAGAGGGCAGGGTCATTGACATTAGCCGGACCCTTCGGATATCTCCTTGCTTCCCTTCCTCCCCCACCCCCATGTCATGGGAGCTTCAGAAGCAGTCCCTTAGTATCTTCTCGGATGTCTCCTTGCTTCCCTTCCTCTTCCCCCCCCACCCCCTGCCCCATGTCATGGGAGCTTCAGAAGCGGTCCCTTAGTATCTGCTGGTGGCTGGCCTGATGACACTGAACTCAGAAGGACCTCAGGGACGCCACCTTCTTCCATGTGAAAAGAGTGGTGTTGGCAGCCTGCTTGTAAAGGGAGAAGCAAGTGGGGGCTGGGGGTGCAGAGAAGCAGGTGGGACACCTCTCCACCCCCCATTCCCCTCCCCCTGCTCTAGGTGGTATGCGTGCATTCCCGAGTGGGGGCATCAAGATCCTCTTTTGACAATCCACCCGCCCCCATCCTGTTTTTGTAAGCTAATTTCAGCTCTGGCAACCAAGAGTCCCTCACCCATAAAAAGTGTCTGTTTGTGTCAGCATCCTCTTCCCTGTCTCTGTTGCCCAGTGGAGGAACGACTACAGTGACCAAACGGCTGTCCCCATCTCCAGCCTCTTGGAAGGCAGTCCCTAATCATCCACCCTGCTCACGCATGTAACCAGTAAGAGTCCTCAAACTGCTCTTGCAAGGTGCTCTCGTCAATACCAGGGGGCTCCCAAACTGTCCCTTTGTGGCTAAACCTTTCTGGCTCCCCACTGAGTTCAGGCTTCAGTTCACACCCTAGTTGGACTCAATAGAGCATTGCAACCTTTGCGCCTACTGATTTCCAGCAGAAAGCAAACCCTTAGTGAAGGGGAGCTGCCTCACCCCTAGAAAAGTCATTTTTAACGCTTTTTCTACCACCTGCTCACATCTCATTGCAAAGTGTATCCCCAGTCCCCTCACTGCTTCTTCCCTGAGACCTTTCCTGAGACCTAATGCTTGAGTCTCCTCTAGGATTCATAGTGCCCTTCCTCGCATTGAACAGCGCAGTGTCCCATGCAGTGATTGCATTCCTGGGCTAGTGTACAAGCTGCATGAGACCAGTGACTGAATCTCATCTTTGATTTTCCCTACATTGCCCACCAGAATATTCTTGGTAGGCTGTTGGTCATGCTCACTGAATGGAATCAGGAAGGCAGGAGGGAAGTCTCCACTTTCTTCCTCTGAAGAAACCCTTGCCAAGAAGGAAGTCACAGAAACATTCATGGACTCCTCTGTCCTTGCCAGATCCTAACCACGCCAAATGTTGACACAGACTCTGCAGCTCTCAGAACCCTAACCCAACACCCCAACTAAGTCAGGATGATTAGTATCCTTATTGACAGATGAGGGACGGCAGGCACCAACAGCGAAGTCATCTGCCCCGATTCTGCCTTAAATGTATCTAGCTCCTGTATTCATGTATTCATGTTCTAGAACCTCACCACCTAGTCCACATACTCTTGTTCCTGCTGGCTTTTTTGCAGGTTGTTTTCTGTGACTTCTAACTCCTCCAAGGAGAGGGATTTTGTCTTAACATGAAACAGGGGCTTGCTAAATATTTGGGACAGGAAGGAGGGAAGAAGAAGGGAGAAAAGATTTTGGGGTAGGATTTGTCCTCCTTCTAAGTGTGGCAAGTTTCAGGCTGACGGGGGGCTTGCCTTGGAAGTTCTGGCTTACCTTTCTGAGTCATATTTTCAATGCCACCTGTGGCGGTCATATACCTATGTCAGTTTCATGATTGAGATGTAGGGGTGCAGTCTAGCCTGTCAATCTGGAGACAGCCATTGAGTAGCCAAGGAGGCCTCTGTGTGGGCATGACTCTCTCCTGAAAATTCTGTACATGACCGTCTGCTCTGCCTGGCACATGATGAACTATGGCCTCTCCTAGCCATCAAGTCGCCAGCCTCAAAACCAACTATGTGGCCCTCTCTACCAAACTCCAACCCCTGTGCCCTGACTTGCTGTGCTTGGGGAGATAGATTGTGTGCGTCATGACACAGGCTTCAAGGTGGCTAGGCAAATCATCTCTCCAACAACCAAACTCACTGCCACTGAATCGACACCCACTCATTGAACAAAACAAAATCACAGACGACACCCAGTGCCATCCAGGCAATTCCTGCTCATGGTAAGTCCCTGTGTTCCAGGGTAGACCAAGCTTCACCAGGTTCTCATGTTTACAGAAATGGGTTGCCAGACCTTTCTTCCTTAGGACCAGGTGGTGGATTTGATGATTTCTTTGGGTGGAGAGTCCCCCCCTTCTGCATCCCACAGACCCATCCCTCGGTGCATCCAGTCCTTGCCTAATGTAACATAGGAGCACCGGAGGATGGCTGTGTGAGGATTATAGGGATTAACACGTAGAATGTATTTAGTGCAGTACCTGCCACTTACTAAGTAGTAGCTAGTGTTATTGCTGATGGCATTATTAATTATTTGTGGTTGCAGGGGTGGCTTAAGCAAGGTTGGCAGTTCACCCCCCCCCCCAGTTGCTCTGTGGGAGAAAGATGGGGCAGTCTGCTCCTATAAAGACTGACAGTCTCAGAAATCCCACGGGGCTGGGGTTCCTATGAGTCGGGATGGACTTGGTGGCGGGGGGTTTGGCATTTTGGTTTTTGTTGTTGCAGGAGAGTAATAGTATATGGATACATACTCTCTAGGGGGAAGGGGAAAAAACCCTCCACGAAATCTGGATCTATCATAAGCCATCAAGGGGATTTATTGACCAGTTTTTTCATGCGGCTTCTTAAAAGGAAGACTCACCGAGATCAGGAATGTGTAAGGTGACTTGACATTTCCAGATCTGCAGTCTGGAAATGGGGAGGGCTCGATATGCTGTGCAGTGTGTGTCGGCACAGGAGAATGAGGCAGTTTGTGAGAATTCCTTGGCTTGCAAGTGACAGAAAGCCAATTTTGAAGGTCTAGACTATGTTGCTATAATTATGGTTGCTAATGTCTGTTGAGTCAACTACAATGTAGAGTGATCTTATGTATGAGAGAACAGAACCTTATGCAGTTCTGTGTCATCTTCACAATCACCAGTACTTTCTGGTCTACCATTGCCATAGACTATGGGTTGGATGTACTCAATGTACACTGAGTCTAAGAAGCAGGGTCCATCCCCTGACTTGCAGTCTCTTGAATCTTGCATGACTTTGTCTTCTTGGCTGCAAACAGACTTCCCCTCCAGGGTGGCAATGGGAACCACCTTTGTTATCTAAGTCTCATCCTTCCAGTTTGGTGACCCAACATGCAAGGCAACATCTCCTTCCATGACAAATCCCCGGGCAGAACTTTGATTGGTTAAAGCGTGGCTTTCTGTGTCCCACCCTGGAGCAATCATTTCTTTGTATAGTGAAGTATACAAAGGACATTTTGCAGAACTTCAATTGGGCAAAGACACGTTTGACAAGACTCATAAGATGGTCCCCACTTAAGGCCTAGATATACAAACAAAAGATTGCCACCTCTTTCATAGTTCTAGGAAATCCAATATTCAGAGCCTTGATGGACCAGAAAATTTCCTTTGAGACAGACAAAATTCCATGTCTCCCCCCACTCCCCCAGTCAACATTTTCCCATTCTCTTGGAGAGGTGTTTCCATGGCGAAGCTACCTTTCTGGGAGAGTGGAGAGCAAACAGCTCATTCTCTGTCTCACCTGAACACATCCTTCTTCCTCCTCTAGTGCAGTCTTATCCATGGCTCACAAGCTATGTCTCTTTCTTCTAGTTTCTGAGTCTTTTCTTCTTTCTGTGCCTGCTGCACACGGATCCTATTCTTAAAAGCCACTCTATTACCAGGGAGATTAGCTAAGTGGGCTGGCTTGATTTAACTCATAATCATATACCTGGGAAAGAAAATGTCAGACACATTTTAATAGCTCAGGATATAAAGCACGGAGCACTTGTTTAGCGAACGGTAGGCTTCCTAGTCCCCCACAGACAAAAGGCAGTATGACCTGGGGAACTGCCAAGGCAAGAACACGGCAAACGAGAATAGTTCACACAAGTGGTGGCAATAGCCCCTTTTCTCTGGGGAGATTATTGGGGTGGGGGTTGAACAAATGCAGTCCTATTAGTCAGAGCTGCGTCAGTGTACTTAGGGCCAAAACTAAAAGGATGGGATGAAACCGATGGAAATACAGTCTCGTTGGAACGTTTGATGCACGCGGAGAGAAGACCCAATGCCTTTGCAGTTAAGAAACACTTAGATCCTTTTCAACCTCCCTCCCCCACAGTTGTCTAGAGGAGGAATGATATTCCAGTTTCATAAGGGGAGAACATCGGTCTTAGAAAGGTTAAGTGATTTGTCCAACACTTGATTTCAATTGGGCCTTGAAATCCACGTGTTATATATTTTTTGTCCTACTTCACCTGACTATTATGAGTGTACACTGACACACATGAAAGTATCCTTGACCATTGGAAGTTCTACAAAATGTCCTTTTTCTCCTATGTCAGTGGTTCCCCACTTTCCTAATGCCATGACCCTTGGATATGGTTCCTCATGTTGTGGTGACCCCCGACCATAAAATTATTTTCCTTGCTACTTCATCACTGTAATTTTGCTACTGCTATGAATCGAGTGACCCCTGTGAAAGGGTCGAGGGTTCTCACAGTTTGAGAACCGCTGTCCTACACGATGACACTGGGCCCTTTCCTTTCCAGCTGCTGAGCCAATGCCCTCAGGAATATCTGCTTCCTGCTTCTCAAACTTGCTTTCCATAAAGAATTCCTATAGCAGGATGATTCTTACCTTTGGGTGGTCATGTGCAACTTTAGCAGTTGGGCAAAAACAACAGGTTTCCTCTCTCCAAAATACACCTGCTCAAAAGCATACAGTCTTCCATGTGCTGGGCAGCTATTACAGTCAGCTGCACATACTTAGCCAGTGATCTGGTCTTTTCTACTCTAATACATTTAAGCTGATATATTCAGTCTTTTGATGTAATTTAAATATTCTGTTTAGAATACTTTGTCTCCTGTGAGCAAATGTTTAATCTTTCTCCTCCCCTGATCTCTTCCATTATGGCACCTCCTGTATGGGAGGATGAGGCTGCCGTATCTTCCAGTTCTTGGGGGTGGATATCAAGAAGATAAGATTGTTAAGGGCTGAGCCCCATTGGTGGTGTGGTTGTGTGCGGGACTGCAGCCCACAGGGTTGGCAGTTCAAATCCAGCAGCAGCTCTCCAGGAGCAAGGCTGGGTTTCCTATTCCCACCAGGGCAGTGATGCCACCCCCCCCCACCCGAAAAAAAAAAAGATTGTTGAGTGTATGTGATGTGCTCTGGGTCCTCATAGGTCTTTAGTGTGAAATGACAATGAAGGAGAGGTGAGTCTCTGAGCTGATACTTTGTGGTAGTTATACAATCTCATGTCAACTTCAGGCTATTAAGAGTGAAGGGGTGGAGTCTAGCCTGTCAATCAGGTCACACTATGATGATGCCTCCTGTGGTCTGAACTTCTCAAGTGGACTCTGGGAACTCTCTCTCTCTCTCTCTCTCTCTGGTCTTCCTGTTGACAAGCCAGATGGAGACCCATGCCAGCTCTGAAATGCTTCCACCACCATAGGAGCCACAAGACTTTTTACCCACAGGCCTGTGATTTTTCTGCATTTGACATCATTGTATGTGCTGCACCAGTCTGAAGAGGATTCTCAATCTACAATTGCTCTTGATATAAAGCTCTCTCTTACACAGACATGCATGTCAATGAACTTGTTGCTCTAATCAACCTGGTCTAACACATACTTCCTGAGCAGTGTCTAGTCTCTAATGGCCTTCTGGAGTATCACTGCAGATATCACTACTGGAGCCCATGACTGACTATTTTGTCCGTGTGTCCATATCTTGGCATACAATGCCTTCTCTATCCCAAACCTTTTGACAGCCTCCAATCCCCTACCAGCACACATGAAAATGTCCTAATGGCCTGTGGGTCATGGTTGGCCATGGGAGAGCAGAAGTGTGGCTTCAGATATCCCATGGAGCATATTCCTCTGACTCAGACACAGCATCTCTTCTGTTATATTGTTGTTTTTACAGTTTGTGGTCTCTCCTGTGTCGGAGGTAAGGGCTATCATCTAAGCCTCTCCACTTCAGCTGACCATGCTCATGGGCTCTTAATACCCTGCTGGATGGTTCTACCATTCAGATGGCCAGCATGAACCTCCCTCCTTTTTGAGGAGGCATCAGTAAGAGCTAGAAGATCTAGAGTCCTGTGTGCTTTCAGGTGTCCCTGTTACCAGAAACTCCTGGACGATGCAGATGATGATCCATTTCACTGCTGGCTCACAAGGTCTGAGGTCACCTTCTCCCCGAGGCACCTCCCAAGAAGGTCAGGGCCATCTCCATCTAGTAATCCTGCCGTCAAAAGTTCAGGAAACAATGTGCTCTGTAAAACATCACTCAATCCCCCTTCTCTCTGACAACTCTGTGGAGTACAGTTCCACTCTGGCACACGTGAGATTGCCAGAAGTGGCTATCCACCCGCAGGCCACGAACTGGCTCATGACCATGAGGAAAGGCTCTGTAGACTCCTAGTAGACAATGAACTTGTTGCACACAGGAAGGCTGAGAGAAAAGAAAAGTGTGGCAGAGGAAACGAGAAAGAGAAAGTAGATTCGCATGGGGCACAGGCATAACACAGGGTGTTGATGCAAGAGGAAATCCCATAGACACTGAAACTGCAGGGTGGTTGCTGCCGTTCTTTTCGTTTGCTGCCTTAGTTAACCGTTCTCCATGAGAAGATGAACTTCCACATTCATATTTTGGGTTCAGAGGACGTGATCCATGTTACCAAGCCCTGCCTTGAGGGTGTGACCTAGGGGGGAGAGGTAGCAGGGGGAAGTGAGGAACAGCTCTCACGGGGAAGTTGGGCTATTGCTAGCGAGCCTTGAGCAGGCGCTCCCCTGGTGAGTGTGTGTGCGACATAACAAATGGCCTGGGCGGTTCTCTTCAGGGTCATAGTTGATGTCCTTGTCACAGCAATTGTGAACTGCCTTCCAACCCGGTGGAGTCGGGGGGGGGGGGGGGGGGGGGGGGGGGGGGGGGGGGGGGGGGGGGGGGGGGGGGG